>PVJX010020395.1:0-33380 GCA_004027295.1 Dolichotis patagonum | reverse complement strand
GGTGTCCAACCCAGGGAAGTCAGTGGGTGGAAAGAGGTGCCAGGGCTGTGCCTTCTGCAGAAGGAACCTCAGCCTTTGGCTCCGAGGACCCCAGTTAGCAAGGGGCAGGTGGTGTTGGGGAGTCTGAGAGGACCAGGGAGTCTGGCTACCTCATTCTTCCCCTTCCAGAAACTTGGGTGTGAGCATTGAAGGAATGGAGACTGATAATTAAGGAGGTAAAGATGAGTTAGCTGTGCATTCACAGACCAAACACTACGCTGCTGTGACCCCAAGGAAGTACTTAATTAACCCTTGCCCTCCTGAGCACTGTAAGTGTGCCCACCTGGAGGCAACGTTCACGACCTTGAGCCTGATCTCAGCCTGGCCCTGCAGATTGCAGACATTGCATGAGGCTCCATCCCAGCACACAGCAGTACACAGGATGTTCCAGCAGGTCCAGCTCTCAGCCTGGTCTGCAGCCCCCTTTGGGCCAGTTCAGGTGACTCCCAGGTCTCATTTTTCATCTGTCTTGCAAACACCCCTCCCTTGGATAAGCATGTCCTGACCAAACTCGAGAAGAGCAAACCAGCCCTCTCTCATCAAACGCATGTGTCCACACACATGCACACGCACACCACACACTCATTGCATCCTTCTTTCTTGTTTTCTTTATGATTTCATCATGGTTTGTCATGATGCTTTATTTTTAGGATATATGTTTAATATCCACCTCCTCCTTAGACTGTAGATTCTATGAAGGTAAAGAGTGAGTCCATTTCATGCACTGCCCTACTCCTGGGATCTGGTCTGAGCTTACCAAATATCTGTTGAATCAAAACATGATGAATAAAAGAAAAGACTGTGTTTGGGAGTAGAGACTATTGTTTTAGCAGCTAAACACAAAAAACAAGTTTTCATTTAATGAATGAGTGCGGACCTGTCCTCCTAGGAACTCTGGGTTAGTTTCTTATTTCTCAGGAGGTTTAGGGGCTAGCTTGTGGTTGGCTTAACTAAAGACGGTACGGGAAACAACTAAGCCCAGTTGATAGTGAATTTCTGTGGCAGTCAGGAGAGTCCAGCACTGAACATTTGAGACTGTAAACTCTTCTTGTCCGGTGCAGAGACTCCAGGGGCTGCTCAGTTTGCCCAGCTCTCCAGCTTATTTTGGACCAGTGGACCCTGCTGGAAAACATCTCGCACTGACAGGTTTAGTAAGCACTGCCTTATGAAAAGGAAGTTAAATTATTTGTGATTGAAAAATCATTCCGTATTTACTATCTTCCGTGCCGAATTGGGGGCTGGGCCTGCAGATGCGGGAGAGACCTGAGGTGCAGGAGGGAGAAGCTGGGCACCCCAGAAGCTCCCTGGGGATTGGAAGACACGTAGCTGAGGGTGCTTTGTTACAAAGGGGGGACTCCCCTGAGGGGGAGGAGCATGCATCAATTTGTTCTGCTACATGTCACGTCCTATTCTCCACCTCCATGCCCTCCTCTGCACCATGAAATCCTTGGTAAAATTCCTCCCTGACGCCTTGGGTGGTGGGTCGCACTTTGCACAGTGGCACATCCTGTTGTGCCACCAGAGAGCAGAGGCCACCACATCACCAGTGGGTAGGAGAAATCAGAAGTCACCACAAAGCCACAGTCCCATGATGGGAAGGTAGTCTTTCCAAGAGCAGTGGACCCAGGCTCAGCAGAGAGCAGTGCAAGCTGACCGCCAGGATGGGCGACATCCCCCAGATCCCTCTGTAGGCAGTCATGGTGACCAAAACGGCAAAAACTGGAAAATGGTTGTAGACCAGAGGAGATTGGTAGGACCTGACAACCGAATACATTCTGGTTCTTCGATTGGATATCAGAACCAAAGGAGGACATAAATGGAAGAACTGGTGAAACCCAAACATAATCGGAGTGTTGATTAATAGTAATGTACTGATGGTTCTCAGTTCTGAAAGGAAGAAAAAGCTAACGGAGTGGCTCGGGGGAGTGCATGGCACCAGTCTGTATTACCGCTGTGATTTTCTCGAAATCTAAAATTATTCCAAAAGAAACACCTAATTAAAAGGTAAAGGTTCAGAACTTAAGAAATCAATGTGTTGCCTCATTAAATGAGTGGGGGAAACAAGTAAAAGGAATTCTTGAAGAAGAGTGTATTTAAACAGAATGATCAAAAAAAGAAAAACTTAAGTTCTCTGCTAAGTGGCCGGTGACACTTGTTGTCACCAGACTGCCCCAACGCTTGGCTCCTGTGATAGAGCTGTCATCATGTGTAAAGGTGGAGCAGTTGTGACACTTGCTGAAATGATGAGGAAGACTTACATGGCGATGGCCATGGTGTTGACATAAACACAGTGGGGAGGGGACCAGCTCCTCTCTGGTCCTGTCACAGGCAAAGTGCGTTTGTGGCCCCTATGCCAATGGACATAAAATCACCAGAGGAGATGTCAAGAATAGGGGATTACAGTCAAACCAACCCAGCGGGTCTGGGTGGGAGAAGGGGAGCCTGGTGAGACATGCAGGATGGGGGTCCTCACTGGATGAGGAGGACTCTTGTGAAGACTGGGACAGGTAGACAAAAGACAAGCCAGAGGCTGAGATGGAAGAGGCTCAGAGAGCTGACTGAGTGTGGCCCAGCAGAGTCTGTGTCACCAGCAGTCACAGAAGGACCATCTGACTGACTTGCATGGCACCTGTGCTCCCAAGGTGACCCAACAGCTTGACTTTCTCCATATGACGTGGCTGCATCCAGGGGCCCTGAGGAGGACCCTCCTTCACTTTCACCTCCAGCATCCGGGTCTCAGAATTGGCATCGATAGGCTTAGCCAGTTGCCTCCCAGATGGACCGGCCAATGGGCCTGGAGACAGCCATCTTTGGGGATTTGGCACAAGATTTGGCAGATGGCTCGGTGACTGTGACTACCAGGCAGCTCTTTCCAGAGCCAAAGGGCTTGAAAAATGGGCGTCTTTCCAGTCAGAAGATGTTCATGCACATTCAAGAGCTGTGTATGCAGTGCAAACACAAAACCTGTAAGCCTGCACAGCAGGGAAGCAGGGGGCAGGAGGCTGAAGGACAGGGAGACCTGTTTCCTCCCTGCCAGTCTTGCGTATTCCTTCGCATTAGCGTATCCAGGTGTGGGGCTGCACAGAAATGATAAACTCATCTGCTTTGCATTCTCTTGTCGCAGAATGTCATGGTTGTTTGTCATTTGGGTAATTCCTGGAGGAGGTAATTCCTGCAGAGCCAAGTGACAAAACAAGGACGGCCAGGCAGTTTGAGACACAACCAGCGCTGTCTTTTGGCCTGCACTCTGGCTCAAAATGACCTGCACAACAGCCCAGCTTTGGTTGCGGTGAGGCCTTAGAGCTCTGTCTGCAGGGGGCAGTTCGTGTCACAGGAGTGTCAAAGTGGGGGCCCTGCAGGCAGGGCTCACGGCGCCTGGCACTGGCACGTGGGCTAGGCTGGTGCAAATGCTGGTTCAAAGTTCTTTTATTTCTTTTCTTTTTTGTCTCAGTTCCAAAGAAAATGTTATAGACTAACACACTCTGACTTCTCCAACTCTGTAAATATGCTGGAGGGAGATGAAAGAAGGTCTTAAAATACAACCAAATCCATGCCTACCTGTAAGGTCTTCCTGTTCTGCTGATATTTAACTTGTGGTTTTCCCCTGGGGGATGTTTTAGTCTATGGAGAAGGTGAAATAGTGGCTAGAACACCGGGTAAATGTAAGCATTATTAACAAGCAACACATGGACAGGTTGTTAACCGGCGCCCCAGGACTTTGGTGGTTACTTGCGTGGATAAAGCAGCCAACACAGAATCCCGTTGTCTTGGAATAAGTGGACAAGAAAATATAGGTGTTTCATTATTTCTGTGGTGTTATAGGTTTTCTCCCTTCCTTTAATTTTCCTACTTGCAAAACTTTTAACACCATCTCTTAGCTGACTTTCAAAATAAAATTAATGCAGGTCTATGACTTCATTTCGTCTCAGCAGTTTATGATATTTAAGGACAAGCCAACCCTAATTTATTTCTAGAATTTGATCCTGTTTTTGGTCCTCTATTTTGTCTCCTGGAAAGTAGAAGAAAAAAAGCCCTAAATATATCACAGAAATTAGACACTGAACTTTACTTTCCCTCAACCACTGCAAATAAAATTAGAGCATTTGTCTCAACACAAAATTAAGAGAAAAGAACATTGTATCATTTGAAAATCAGATTATGAAAACATCAGGTCTAGATAATTAAATTTGCGCAGGCCAGGAAACAAGAAAGTTGATTTATTCAGGTTCTGAACCATACCCTTTTGTGAGTACTGTGTTTTGTAATCAGACTTTTGCCCTTCCTGAATTCTATACCATCTGAACTTCAAATAAGATTTGAAATTTATACCACCTCCCAGTGATTTGTCAATGTGAGCAGCAGGAAGAAGAAAGAAAAATACTGATATTTAAATTAATTGAAACAGAAATCAATTGTGAAACTAGCCCTGAGCCCTCTGACATGATCCAATAAAAATTAAAATTGAAACTACAGGAATCAAGAGAAAGAAAGTTAAGTAATTTAAAGAAAGCCCCTAAATAACAGAGGGCCAGTGGGGCCCCAGAATGTTGTGATGCCCAAGTCACAGACCAGCACTCAACCAGTGCACACTGGCTGCCTCTGCAGCCGGAGGAGGGCGGGTCGTGGCCAGGGCTGTGTGCCCGGTGTCTGTCTGCCGAGTTTACACACAGCCAGTACCCGCAGGAAAGAGGCATTGCTCAGGGCCTGTCTCCTCCCTCTACCAGGCAGGGGAGGCAGAGAAAACGCAGGTGGACAGAGCCCCCGGCAGAGTGATGGAAAGCAGCATGCCTTGGCTGCCAGGATGAATGCTTTGGTTGCCCTCCTAATGCGGGCAGCTGGCCGTACCTGCTCCTCTGGGCGCTGACTTGCTGGAAGCCCATAGTAGTGTTGTGCCTGCTGTTTGTGCGACTGCAGGAACGGATGGCACTCTGCACTCCCGGGCTGAGGCTGGCACCGAGCACCCGGCCTCCTCGCTCTGCTCCTAGCCAAGCCTCTGGCTCAGTCTAGTGGCCATTCCTAGCTCCAGAGCAGAGGGTGAGTGACACGTCCCCACTCCTGTGTGCATCAGCATTCACGAGGTTGGGGACGGCTCTGCACTAAAGGATGCTTCCCGTGTAGAGTCAGGGGCCACGACACCCCAGACTAACCTTGGCAGGGATGCTGCGTTGACAGGAGGGGCGCTGCCTTTGGGTGCTGGCATCCCAGCTGACTGAGAGGCTTCCCTGGGGCTCTTGCAGGCCTAATTGCGCTTGGTGCCACACTGGCCAGAGGAGGCGCTGCAGAGGAGCAGGCCTTCTGGTGGCTCCACCCCTCTTCTCAAGTGTGAGGGCTTCCAGGCCACCTGGGGCTGTAAAGATCATAGGTCAGCTCCCTGGGCACTGAGTTCAAGTTCCAGTCATGCAGACTTCCACCCCTGAGACTCTCAGGGCTCCCGCTCTGTGTGGAGGGAGGACCTGGCCTGGGGGGGGAAAGCTGTCTCCACCACCCCATTCCAGCAGGTCCACGCTGATGGAGCTGCTCAGCGGTCTGGCACATGGCGATCTGATTGTGCTGGGCACATTTCCCACCTGGAGATGGGTCTTCCTCACTGGCAGGCGCCTCGCCACGCTGCTCCAGCCTGCCCGCCTGTGCGCAGGACAGCAGTTTAATGTTCATGTTGTCACAAGCAAAATCTAATCAGGAGAAAAATGTTCTACAGACTAATTTAGTCCTGTTTTCCAGGGCCAGAGATAAATCCCTTGGAGGGAGAGGCCTCACAGAGCTGTGTGAGCCAGGGCCTGGGAATCGAGCTGGGTCCAAGTCCTGGCTCTCCTCCTAATTGTTAACTTGGTAGCTCGGAGGAAGTCGTCCACCCCCTGCCTCTGAGGTTTGTGGGAAACAAAGCTGCCCCGTATGAGGAAAAAGAGACATCAAGGGAGTGCAGAGCACTGGGGCCATGCTTACCCCAGCTTGCCAGTTCTGAATAACTGGTTTAAGAGCCTTTTTTTCAATATTTGCCACCACTGAAACTAAGGAGCCCCTCACAAGTGGGGGACACGTCGTAGTCCACAAGGGCGTTTGTCTCCTTTTCGGTGGATGTGAAATGACAGTGCGTCTGAGAATCAGCACCTTTCTAGAGTTGGTTCCTGGCCAAGGTTGCCTACCTGGAAGTAACCTGGTGGGTCAGGTGGCTTCCGCTCGGAGCTCTGTGTTACTCCCTCCACGGTGGGATCAGTGAGAATCTGGTTTAACCTTCCTGTGACCTTTCCTCCAATCCTTTTCGTGTTCCAGCCTAGTCTAGGTTCTTCCTTCTAGGAGGAAATCCCGGTTTCCAGAAAGTCCAGGGTGTCCTGTGATATTGATTGGCAGAACAGTGCCCACCCCTCCAGGGCCAGAGGACAGCTTTCTGAGCCACAGCACAGTGACCTGATGCCAGACACCTTCTCATCCCCCAGAATTCCCAGAGGTCACTGAGCGAAGTGCGGCTAGGGCTGCACAGGGCCATGGGGAGTGTGGGCATGTCTGTGTCATGGGAGCAGAGTCAGCCAGGAGCACTGAGCCATGTGGGGCTGGGAGGATGCTGCTGCTGTTGCCATGGAGATAGAGCAGCAGGTGGTCTATGGGTGGCATCTCTGACTTTTTTTACCCTACATGTTGGATCTGTTTATTTTTGTTTTCTACAATGTGAAAGACAAATAGCGTGACAAGCCATCCCTCACAACCCCCGCCCTCCCGTTGGCTTTGAAGCTTCTCCGCGTGCATTCAAAGACTGCTGCTGAGCCCCGGCTCTGTTTCCCAGCAGTAAGACCACTTCAGAAGGAAACACATATCTAAGTCACAGCCTTTTTCAAGACTTTGCCTCTTGGGAGCTCTGCAGGGGAAACCGAATGCTCTCAAAGGTCAGTCTTCCTAAAGAGTTTTATATCATCAAGGGTTCGTTGAGAAACCCATTGCTTAGCACCCTTGGGGAACCCTCCTCGGGAAGCCGGAGCAGTGCACCGTGCTGAGGGGCACACGCTCTGAGAAGGCTCCTCGCTCTCCGGATCCTTCTCTTTGAAATGCTGAGTCCTTCGTGATGGAATCTTGCTAGCGACCTTGTGCATCTGCAGGGGGAAGTGAAATGGGAACAGGGGACAGGAGGCTGAGGAGCAGCTGAGCACTGGTGCAGTACGACAGAGAAGGCCCTGACAGGCTTTGGCTCAGTCCAAGGTCAGCTGTGACCTCTGGCCATGCCCTTTGAGGGCCATGGAGTCCTCAGCTGCCAAACTGCATTGCACCATCTGTAAATGATGAACCAGTCACACCTCACAGTGCTGCTCTGGGGATTAAACGCTACGATCTAAGAATGAACCTTCTATAGTCCTGTGGTAGGTGTTTAAACCTACCCCTTCCCATTTCCACGCTCCTTTTAGGGCCATTGTGTAATATTTTTATTGGTTTGAATTTTGATTTTTTTTGTTTTTCAATCAACAAAGTACGAAACCTAGATGTTGATACATAAACACATTGTGTGGAGCACAAACTTGAAGTAGAATAATGAATAAAACCTGAAATCTAGGTGATGCTGAAGAATACATATGGAAGAGAGTAACACTTGTTTCCAATAAATATGAACAGACATTCAAAGTGTTTCAAGAATACCCAATCTCAGCATGTAAAATGCTTTTATTTCCTCCATAAAGATTGCAGCATCTTGATAGGCAAGGCCTTCTCGCCACCCTCCAGCAGGATGAAGGTGTGGTCAGAGGATAGCGCTGACCTCCAGAGGCTGCTGTAGGTTGAGCTCTCAGCTGCGTGGTGTGAGTGCAACCCCAAGCCTACTTGGGACTGGGACCTAGAGCCTCTCCCAGCCTCCCCGGGGTGAGCACCTCCGGGGGCCGTGATGCTGCATGAACGTTTTCCGGGCATAGGACACTCATGGTCTAAGGAGCCCCACAACCCACTCCCTGCAGTCTGCAGAACCAAGAAAGCCAGCGGTGTGATTCTAGTGAGTGTGAGGGACCGGAATCCCAGGGGACGATGTTGTAGCGCAGTCTGAGGGCGGAAAACGGGATGAGATTTCTCAGACTGGACCAGGAAGGCAGAAAGGGAGTAGTGAGGTCCTCGTCCCTCTGCCCTTGTTCTAGCCACCATATCCAAGTGCTGCCTTCAGGAGTCTCGGGTGGCCCCACCCACCGCGAGGAAGGAAACCCTTCTCCAAGGCTAATTCCACCAAGCAACAGCGGAGTGTGGGGCCCACGGCCCTAGAGGTGACAGATAAGTTTACCCGTCACAGACCTTGGGGACCTTGGGAACACTGCCTCTGACATTGGTGACATGGTGACACTGTGAGCACGGGACATGGGCAGGGCTGCCATCCCAAGGCTATCAGGGTCCCCTGTCCTGCATGCTGGCTGAGGTCACCTGTCTGCAGCCTCAGCACCCCAGAGATCTCTTCCTTCCAAATATTGAATATTGTAATCCAAATATTGTAATCTCTTTTCCAATCCTCCTCACAGTCTGGAAAGTTATATTTATAATCCCACTGAAACACGATTGGAATCCCAGCAAATTAATTCCAACGTACCACTTCCAGTGCAACCAACAACAAGAGTAAAGACTCTAAGACATATTCAAAGCTATAGGAAGCCAAGGGGTCCTAAATTCAATCTAAATAAGTAATCTTGATCCAAGGCCTCTCCCAGAATTTATTGTCTCCTGAAGAAGGGAGTGGTACCAGGACGAGTGACAGTGAGGATGGCGGGAGCCACGTGGGCAAGGTCAGCTGAGCTAGTCGGACAGAGAGCCAGCACCTCTGCAATCTGCAGGAAGAAACATGCAGAAGGACCAGTCTGCATAACTCGACTGGGAAAGCGTAGGAGTGAATTTAGGGCTGTTGCTTCAGTTTCAGATATGTAAACTTTCATAAGCTGCAAAGTCACAGCCTCTTATTTTGAGGCTACTACCCAGCTGACATTCCCTGAGCTTTCTGGCTCTGCCATCCCACTGCATTCAACTGTTTAACAGGGAACACAATGCAAGGAAACAGGAAATTGTCAGTTGGCCTTAAAGAGTACATATCAGAACCTTAGCCAGCCTTTTTTGCATTGCTTAAAGCCAATTGAAGGGATCAGAAATTGGCATAGCCAGCCCGGTACCGTATCAGTACATGGAGACAGGGCCAGGTTTAAATAGTGCAGAGCTAATTGTTCTGCATTTGAGAGCTCTCTACTTGGTCTTCTACACTACTGGGACAAGGAAACACATTGTATAAGGTCAAGGTGTCCAAGATGCTTCATGATCTTCGAGTTTACATAATTAGGAGATTAAAAGCATCACTCATGAAAATAAGGGCTGCAGGAGAAAGACTGGCTGGGTGAGGATGATGGAATTTGAACCCACAGGTTTTGCAGAGGGAGCAGATGGCGCATGTGGAAGTGTGCAGTACTTCCAGGATTTTAATTTGGGCAAGCAAATTCTGGCAGCACTGCAATGGGTGCTCAGGGAATGACTTTCACATGTGAAATAATTTCATGGAGCTCCTCATATGTAAAACCAGGTTTTCCAGCTGGAAGGAGGAAGTTATATAGCCGCATTACAAATGCAGATTAGTGAGTTCCTCCAGGATGCCTTGGTCTCAACACAGTAAGACATGGCCAGTGGTGAAACTTAGATGGGTGAAAACAGCGTCAGAAGCAGCCATTGTGGTAAAGGCTCTGCCTGTGAGCAAACAGAAAAGGACTTAGGACCATCTAGGTAACTCTGGGGCTGCTAGCTGCTTTGGGAAGGCATTGAGAATCCCTCAGAGGCAGGACTAACACCAGAGGCAAGGAGTAGGCCAAAACAGTCACTATCAACCAAGCTTGGTACTGTAACTAAGATAATCTAATTTTGCCAGACAGTAGAATTTTTCACATTTTAAACATTTTGTATATAAATGCTAGCTGTTGGTCCTCTGTTGTGGCTTTGCTATGGCAAACAGAAACACCAAAATGACTCCCAGAATTTGGAGGCAGACTTATTTACATCAATGGTACTGATGAGATTATTCCAAAAATATCAGGCCTGATCTCTGGTGATCTAGGGCTTATATGGGAAAAGCAAGCAGGAAGTGCAGAGGCAGAATGGCTTGTCCATTGGGGATTGGTTCTTACAGTATGCATCACAGTGACCAGCTGTCTCTAGGAGTCTATAGTATCAGGAATGAGAACAGGGCAGCTAACAAACTGAAATATACTGGCAGCAGTGGGGTGGGAGAGGGGGCATTTTTGCTTCTCTGTGTTTGTTAAAGAGAAATCTAAGACCATCAGCCTAGGTGACGTTGAGAAGGGAAGTACCTGTTAGTGGAGGATTATGAGGAGCTAGAAACAGAGGAGATAGAGCTAAGACATGGGCCAAATGAATGAGCTGTTCAGGAAACAAAGGAAACAGACTTTCTAAACAAGTGTGTGTGTGTGTGTGTGTGTATGTACAGCACTTCACTAGGTGTAAAAGAAATCAAATAATATCTTCCTCTAGAGCACTTCCTCATGGGCACAGATTATTTAAAAAGCAAGTGAAGCAGGTTCCATTTATAAACATGATATAGTAATAGAAACCAGCTTTGACTTCCTACCTTAAACAGCTTTAAAAAAATAAGACAAAATAAATGATTTCTTGATATTGTAAAATGGACAGCAATCTGAAGAGGAGAGCAGTAGACAAAGTGAGCCCTGCAGTTGCTTTGGTACGGTGCCGTCCTGGGACTGTGGCAGGCCCAGGCAGTATCCCGTGTTGAACAGGCAGAGTTGCGGAGTTTGGGGGGACAAGGCCTCTGTGAGCTCCACGGCCAGGCACCAGACTGCACTCAGAGCAGCTGCTAGAACCTGAAGATTGTTCCTCCAAAGCCGGAGCTGAGTACTGTACTTGCAAATACTCACAGGAAGCCCTCCTGCAGTTAGAGAAAGAACCACAAACGTCACAGAGCAATGCGTGACACTCATTCAGGACTGTAGACAACTCCTGCTCCTAGCAGGCAAAGAAGGGGAACCTCGAAACTCCTGGCACATGAGATTGAATAAGCAGGAGAGTGGGGCCTAAGGAGAGGAATCAAAGTAATAAAGACGGCTGTGGTTCCCACAGAGCACAAATGAACGTGGAAAGGCCCAAAATGTTCCCAACTGACCTAGCCAGATCCAGAACTATGTTCAAAATCACTAACGTAGATAAATAAGTAACAGCCGGCACCATAAATAGCACGATGTCTATCACCAAATCTAAAATGACCAGGCACATAAGGAAACAGTAAAATATAACTGTAGTGAAGAAAAAAGACGGTCAGTAGAGCCTCATTCAGAAATGATACCAATGATAGAATTAATAAAAACAACATTAAAGTGACAAATGTGCTCCTCATGTTCAAGAAGATAGTAGAAAGAAAGAAGAGCATGTTGAGAACAGACGAGGAAGATTTTTTTAAGGAGCCAAACTGAACCTCTGGAGAGGAAATTCCATGTCCACTTTGAAGAACACAATGAGTGGAGCTTACAGAACCTACATATTACATAAGAAAAACTAGTGAGCGTGACGACCAAGCGACAGAAGATTACCAAAATGAAACAAAAATAAATGAGTACATTCACAGAGGAGTGGTGAGTAGTGGGACAACTCCAAGTGGATTTCATATTTATGTCCTCAAAAGACAGGAAGAGACAGGAAAAATACCCAGAGTTCTAGTGGCTAGTACTTTTTTGAAATCTGTGAAAAGTATAAACTTGCAAATCCAAGAAACTCAGCAAATGTGAACCAAAGAAGCATGCAGAAAATCTTGTCATAGTGCATCTTCATCAAATAGTCTAAAATCTATAAGAAAAAAAAACTGCAATAGAAGAAATCTTTAAAACAGCCGGAACGGGAAAAGAGCACCGTTAGTACCTAGTGACCGTTCAGCACAGCAGTGAACCTCTCATCAGAAGCAGTGCGAGGGAGGAGATGGCGGAGCAACAGATTTAACGGACTGACAGAAGAGAAATACTCAACTCGCAATGCTGGACCCAGAGCAAATACCTTTTAAGAAACAAAGGCCAGAGAAGACTTGCTGCGGCCTCTGTGCTCTAAAAGCACACACTGTCCGCACAGGCATCCTTCAGGCAAGGGACCTGGTGCCAGGCGGAACTGTGACTCTGAACAGGGTCGAGTACCCTGGGAATTTTTTTTTTTTTAAGCAAAAATGGTACCACAGTTCTGTGAGCTTTGCAATATACATGCAAATAAAGTATAGCAGTCAGCTTCTTCCTGGCCGAGTCCCCTTTCCCTTCTGTGTGGGACAAATCTGGTGACTTCTTTCCAGGGACCAGGAGCAAGCAGACCAGAGGGCATACCAAAGGCTGCAAGTTTATCACGCTCCCTGTCTCTCTGCTGTGTAGCCCTCTCTCAGGCCATGTGCTGACCTGTGGGGAAGCTAAGTGTCGCACAACTGAGGGTGACCTCACCATGCCCGAAACCTGAGGTCTTCATGCTGTGAGGGCCTGAGAGACCAGCTTAACTGTGCTCAAATTCCTAATCTGCAGGATATTGAAATAATACTGTTTCAAGCAACTGGGTTTGGGGCTGACTTGTTACACAGCAATGTATAGCTAATAACTCTAGGAGAGAGGAAATGGAAGTTTCCATGGGAATAAATATGAAATGATTTTCTCTTAATTTTTACATGTCTCATGAAAAAACAATGAATTATGATTTTGCAACAAAAGAGGAAGCAAAATACATGACAGGTTTCGTGTGTTTCTTTTTGTTTTGTTGTTTGTTTTTGTTTTTTAAGACAGCGTCTTACTATATAGGCTGGTCTCAAACTCACGTCAGTCCTCCTCCTTCACACCCCAGGGTACTGGGATTCTAGGCATGTACCACCATGCTGAGTTTTTGATTTTCAGTGACAAAAGCCAGTCACTGGTGGTCCAGGGACAGGGCTGGGAGAGAGGGAGTAGGATTCTATGAGGAAACTTGGGGCCGGTGGGTCTGTTCTCTGTCTTGATTGTGAGGTAGTCTCAGCAGTTTTGGGCACTTTGCATATGTACTGTCACCTGTCAATTATACCCCAATGAGAAAAATAAAAGAATAAAGCAAAGACAGAATAGAAAGCTCAGTATGGGTTGTAAGCACTGTAAAGATGTCACAGAGGACAGGTGACCCAGCTACAGAGTCAGGCTCTGACAAAATGATAGAGGGAAGGTAAGGCAGCCATGAAGGCCAAGGGGAGAGAGCTGGAAAGATGCAGTAAATGGTCTGGTGTGTAGAGGGGAGGAATAGGTCGCAGGGGAAACGGCCCTCCTCCATCTTTCAAAGGCAAATTTCCACAAGTATAAGACATCACTTCTATTGATTTCAAGGGCTGTTGATGCATCCTGTGTCTCCAAATTAAGCCACTTGTACTAAAACAACACCAAAATGCTCTTAAAATGGACACCATCACATTAGTGAGTGACATGAGTTGTCATGGCATGAATCTCTGAGACAGTTTCCCCACATTAATTATTCTGTGACAAGATTGAAGGCCTGAAGTCAGATCATTTGTGGTTATTGTATGCCATGCACTTAAATATTTGCTGCCCTTTAGCCCACAAAAGACAAAACAAATCAATAAAAGCTATGCAAATGAGCCACAAAGTTGCCACCAAACCCAGAATCCTGGGAATACATCACCCCTAAGAGGATGACCTCATAGGACCTGTCATTTCCTGGTGCTCAGGTACTTGGGAAGTCACACAGTCCAGAGACGCCCTCACGGAGGTGAGTAACTCACTTCAGACCACAACAAGCAAATTTGAACTCTTGGAAGCTAAAAAGGCACACTTCAAAGCATAACTGTACTGGGAAATAAGAAGAGGAAATAAGATCAGGGTAAGGAAGGGGACGTTGGATTAAGGATTTTGGGTTTAAACGATCTAGAAAAGTAGGGTGATGTGGTGAGAGCTGTCTTGAAGATTAGAGTCTTGAAGACTCTACTAGAAGTCTGGAAGATTTTACTAGAGTAAAATGAGGATGCGGAAGAGCAAGGCAGGAAGTGTACTGGAGATAACACCGTGTGGTAGACTGGTAGATGTGATGAGCGTGTGAATAAAGGAAACGGGGGCACAGTCCCAAACACACCTCATGTAAGCAGCAGGCATGGGCTGCTCCTTCCAGGGCTGGCTAAATGCCTGCACTATGAACTCTCTGTTTACTATTTTGCATTAGAGGAGGCAAAGGCACCCAGAGACTCATTGGCTTGTCCCTGGCCCCAGACTTCAAGGACAGAGTTGGGTTTTCACGGGGCACTACGGCTGCAGACTCCTGCTTATGCCCTGTACCCCGCCAGCATCTGCCGGACACAGGCCCTGTCAGAGCTGCTGGCAGTGCCATCAGAGACAGTGCTGAGCCCAAGAGAGAGCTGAAGGCATTCACTTCTCTCTGCAGCCATTGCCTTACTCCAGGCCACAACCTCATCCCTCTGCCACAGCCCGTCTCCAGGGCTGCTGTCCTCCTGCCAGTCTCTCCTCTCACCAGAGTGGTCCTTCACAAGCAGAGAGCTGAGCTCACCACCCTTCCCTCCAAGGCACTGAGTGCATGTGTGTCCTGCAAGGGTCTGGTCCCCATGGGACCCGGTTCCCCGGGTTTTCTAGCATTGCCTCTTGCTCTCACCCACTTTGCACTCCAGATTCCAGACAGAAGATTTCACACTCTCCCGTGCCAGGGTTTGCACGTGATCCCTTTTGACTTGGAAATGCTATTTTCCCGTCATGGACAGCCCTGTTCTTCACAAGCTAATCTCAACTCATGCCACATCTAACCTGAGTGGTGACTTCTTTTGGACACTCTGCCTTAGCACCCTGACCACATCTGTCACCGGCCCTTCCAAGCATGGAGAATGATGCTGGAGATTCAGACTTGTGCCTTCCTGTGGGCAGCACCACTTTTGATTTGGAGAAGTTTTTCTCCTCCCTTGCTCAGCAGTGCTCACCTAGACTGATGGTTGGTCCGTTACAGTGAAGGAGAAGTCACAATATTAGAAGGCGAACTCTTCTTTCAGGCCATGCATGCGGTCACACTAGAAGCAGAATTCATTTCTCTGAAACTTTCGGAAAGTTTCCTCACATCTTCCGTGTCCCCTGTTTCTTCCTTAGGGAATTAAAGTGTGAGTTTCGCAGATCCAAGCCAAAGCTGCTCTCGATTCAGTTCCGCACAAACAGAAATGCTATTTCTGGTCTTGCAAAAAATAATTTTGGCTTTTCTGTACGTCATTATTTGACAAAGACTTGGTAAAAGGTAGATTTTTCTGGAAGGGGACTTGCAAATGCAATTTGAAATAGTAATTTTCCTTGCAGGAGGAATAAGGTCTTTCTTGCAAAATGACCAGAAGGACAACTGACACGGTGGCATAGATCTGGTCTAAACCCAGCTTCGCCTCTTGCATGCTGCATGACTTCAGACTAGAACTTGAAAGTGGGAGACGTTATGATGGAAATAAAGGAGATAGTTTGATGAGGAGAGATGATCCAGGTGGCAGACTTACTGACTTTGAGGATAAAGCCCAAAGGGCATTTGAAGGTGGAGGTCTGGAGTCCAGAAGAGGACACAAGGCATGATATTTAGCTTTAGAAGTCACCTGTAAGATGAAGCCACATGCTACAGCAGACTGCCTCAAGTCTGTGTGTACTTGGGGCGTCATTGCATGACCCCAACAGTGCCAGAGTGAACATAGAAATATATTTAAGAAACAACTCATAAGGTTTAAAGTGGAAAGAGTATTCTTTGAATAATTCTCTCCTAAGCAACAACGCTTATAAACTTATTCTAAGTAAGTACAGCAAAAGGAAAACTGTTCTTTGAGCTGAGCTATCAACAGAGCCAGTTTTTCTACAGCTTCGCTAACTCGACCACGCTAGCTCGTGTTGCCACATTCTGTCCCCTGGTCTGATGTGTTTCGTAGCATCTGTCAGCAGTGGCTGCGGAGTGGCATTTTAATGGGTCCTGATGATTTCCATCAGAACGTGCTGTGCTCTGGTAACAGTCCCGCTAGCACCTCCCTAGTTGGGCTGCCTGACAGTGTCACCAGCAGAGGTGGCCCTGCTGCGGGTCTTGCAGAGGCACAAAAGGCAGTGGCAGTCAGAGCCGGTGTGTGCGTGCCCAGATTTACGTTATTTTAAGCCAAGGAGCAGACTCCACAAGGAGGGCAAGCTGTGCTGCGTCTTTCTGGGGCAGTGAACTGTTAGGAACCGAAAGTATAAGGGAGTCCGGAACTGTAGGCACCTTAAAAGCTTCCTCCCCAAGTGACAAACCGGAAGGTGATTAATCACATTAAATGAGGATTTGTCGTGGAGTTTCCTCACAGCCAGCTCCTCTTGCCACTGAAAGTATTTGATTAAAATTCATTACCCACGATATTGCTTGCGTAAAGCATGGTTCCACATGCTGATTTAGTTCATTATGGGGATGTTTTTGCAAACAGGAATCTTTCCTACCAAAGTAATATGTTGCCATGACAATACCTTATTGTTATCTGTTTTGTGCTGCTGTTGCACAATACTACAGACTGGAAAATTTATAAAGAACAGAGGTTCGTGTTTAACAGCTCTGGATGTGGAGACAACCAGAGGACTGGTGCTGGTGAGAGCTGCTGGCCACGTCACCCATGGTGGACGTGGTGTGGTAAGAGGCCATGTGAGTGGACACAACTGCATGTGTGTACAGACGGGGGCATGAGAGGAAGGGGGCCAGATGCATCCTTTCATGAGGCATTCACCTGGCATCGGATGGAGGCCCCGTGGCCTCTTTCCAAGTTTGGTATCCTAGACAAGACACACAGAAAAGGTAAGAAGCATGTATAATTATTGAAGGTGGAAAAGGTGAGAGTGGCAGGTGTCTTTTGTCCACAGTTCCTAGGCTGTCTCTCTGTCATGCAAATAAGGCATTTGGACCTGTGTCCTGTTGCTCACTTAGCATCTCACACCATGTGTAAACTGTCCTGTGGAGAGGCTGGCTTGGCTTCCTGCCATACGTAAATGAAGGATCAGGAACAGCATCTTTTGATTGGCTCCACCCACATGCAAATGAAGGATTGCAAAGACTCTTTTCTGATTGGTCCTGTGAGCAGCACCGATTCAAATGGAGGGTTACCTATAGCACTCTTCCAATTGGTTCCATGCACAGAGATGATGCTGTCACCCTGTGGGCGAGTGCCCTTACCACTGTTGCCCTGTCTTACATTCCTGTAATTACTAACTCACTTCTGAGATGGCAGCTTTGGTCCATCCCTCAGTTGCCATGGGGAACAGGCTTCCAACTTGTGAGCTTTAAGGGCCACATCCAAACCATAGCTCATCTAACCTGGAAATAAGACACGTCGTGCGTTCTCTTGACGCTGCCCACCACTCTGTGTGAGCTACAAGTGTGCACCTGTCCCTGTCCCTGTAACCTCTCAGTGGCTGAGTCCCATTGTCACTCAGGGACAGAATGGTGCAGGGCTCCTGCTTCCCTGGGATGCTCAGCTTTAAGATGAGACACTTCCCTGTGAAATTAAAACACAGGAGTCTGGGGAGAAGCTGAGGTCTGCTTGACTGAGGCCTCAGTCTCCAGCCTCCGAGTGACCCCCCTCTCGGCAGGGAAGCCAAGCACTGTACTGAGGGTCCCAGTGGGAAAGAGGGTTGACTACCAAGGGAACCAGATTTCTGAGAGCAGACCAGCTCCCCTGAGGAGCGCAGCCTTGGGACCCAGAGCGCCAGAGACTTCAGAGTTCCCCTCCAGTGCGGACCTCCCTGAGGATCCGCAGGCCTCATTACCATGGGGTATCCGAAGAGAACAAGCACCTCCAGGTCCGTAGGTCACATCCTGGCGCTGCCACAGTTTAACACCTGCCGCTTAGGAGACAGCTCGAGAGACAGAGAACCGAGGGGTAGAAACCACAACTGATGAACGGTTTGTACAGGTATTTTACCTAATTGCTTACCCATCCCTCTGCCTACTTGTTTAGCCCTGTCCCTCTAGCACGTGTGACAAGATAGTCCAGGTGAAGAAAGGGGGGTGGTGGTTCCAGGTCAGAGGCATCTGCTGGGGGAGGCCAAGCGCAGGAGGCGTGAAGCCCCGGCATGCTGCAGTGGGAACACAGCTGAACCCACAGTCGGTGGAAAGGACACGGGGTGAAAGACAGAGATGGCTCCCCGGATCTGTTCCATGCAATGAGACAGCGGGCACCCTGATCACAGCGGGCACTGCAGGCACAGTACCAAGCTAAACCCAAACAAAGGCCAGTTGGGTTTTCAAAACAGCAGCCTGCTAAGTGATGCTTACCAGGTCCACATGATGCAGGATGCCATTCCAGTGAGTGTCCTCCCAGGGCCCTCCCAGCACTGATAAGGCAGGCCAGCTGGCCTAAAAATACCGAAGCGGGGGTCTGGTTGTTGCCAAGGGCCGTCCTCTCTGCTTCCCCACCACTGCTTCCCACTCACCCACTGCTTGAACCCAAGGGGTGCCACTGTCTAGCTGCGTATTCTGGAAAGTTACTTAACTCTGACAAACCTTGGTTTGCATTCTTGTAAAAG
This sequence comes from Dolichotis patagonum, assembly GCA_004027295.1. Classification (NCBI taxonomy): domain Eukaryota; kingdom Metazoa; phylum Chordata; class Mammalia; order Rodentia; family Caviidae; genus Dolichotis; species Dolichotis patagonum. The sequence goes on along the minus strand of PVJX010020395.1, from coordinate 14,829 downwards.
GGAGCGATACCAATGATAGCTACACCGGCCTCTTTTGTGAAGATTAATGACTTACTACTTATAAATTGCCCAGAAATGGGTGTATCATGAATTACAAAGAAATTGTTAAATGAGGAAGCAAGCAGCTTTATAAGTTATAGCTGTAAACTACAAACAGCTCCGATGTCTGTCATTACTAGAATGCATAAAGAAAATGTGGCCTGCCCACACAGCACAGCTCAGAGGTGAAAGAAATGAGTTAGTACTACACACCCCACGGGTGGTGAGTCCACAGTGAGTGGGCGGATCTGGAAGTGGATTAGTACACACTACTGTGTGATTCTGCTTGTGTCACATCCACTCACAGGCAAGAGGGATCAAAGTGACGGAGGTCAGAGAAGGCTTGACCTTGGACAGTCACGCTGGACAGGACATGGTGGAACATTTCTGGACATGAGGTGGGGGTGGGGTCTCAACCTGTTTGGTTGGTCACACAGATACAAACCCATGTAACAGGGCATTCACTTGTACATTTGACAGGATTGCATTTACTTTAAGTTGTATTTATTTAAATTTTACAAAACAGAGGAAGATGCCACGAAGCACACAGTCATGGTAACTGAGCCCTGGTGGAAACGCGTAGGAGAAAATGATGGCTGAGAGAGAAGTGGGTGCATGAATGTTGCGGATCACCCCTCTTCTCTTAGCTGCGATTGCCCTATCCCTCCAGGAGGAGACACCCTCTGCGTCACATGCTCAGTGTTTCCAGAAACCCCACTGCACCCTACATGCCCTGGCTGCAAAGTGATAGTCACACACATGAGACCAGCAAGGAGAAGCTCTAGGGCTCCACAGATGCTGTCCTGTGGGGCCACAGTGCCTGCAAAGCCACCAGCAGTCATGTCAGGGTGTGTCCACGGGGCACACAGAGCCACCCTGCAGAGGCCAGGCACCCGAGGTCTGCAGAGCAGAGCTGCAGTTAGCTGCTGGAGTCACAGTGCATCAGTCAGTTGAGCTGAGGACATGGAGGAAATCAGTGGACACAAGTGCTCGGGCCATGCAGGCAAGGGGCCAGAAGGTCTTTGGGGGCAAGTAACACTGCATGGTGGGCTTGGCTAGTGCAGGCCTGAAGAAGGGGGGTTGCTGGTTCACAGGCTTATTAGATTCTGGTTGTTTCCCAGGTAGTGAGCAGGAAAAATGACCTCACTATAAGTCAGGCTGACCTTGATGTGGGAAGGTGCATGAATGGATAAGCCATCCCTCAGCCAGGCGATAGACCCCTGCATTTTACAGACACCCAAATGCAAGGGTTCCCTTATATTCAGTTCTGTGGAAGGTGGTTTGGTTGTTTGCTTTGTTTTCTTAGTTTAGGCAAACTACTGAGCAAACTGGAGAGTGATGGGGCACTCAGCCCAGAGGGCATGGCCTGGAGCCACGGGGGAGATGGGAGGAGCCCAGTCTCGCTTCAGGAATGGAGAGGCTGTCCCTGCTGGAAATCCATCCTTGGCAAAACCACCTCGTGTCCCTCCCTCCCTCTACCTGGGAGTGTCTCAAAATCTTGCCAGTGAAATGAGGACTGTGGAAGAGGCGACTGGCACAAACACAGTCTGGGAAGGGGTCCAGGAATCCAGGCCCAGCTCCTTCCTGGATGGGGGGTGCACACCGAGCGATGGGCTGCAGATCTCAGCAGATTTCTGGCCCTGTTAGCCTCAAAGTCACTAGAGGGACCCTGGAGAGGGAGCACCAGGGCCCTGGCTGGAGCACAAGGCATTCCATGGGCCCTTCTTCGTGTCTAACAGCTGCATCTTTAGACACCATGTTTGGGGAGCTTTGTGTGCACTCTTGCCCTGCAGCCCACAGAATCCCCCGAAAAACCCTTACCAAGGAATGTGGTTCAGGCCTGTCTCCTTCACGCCACCCACAGAGAGCCCTCGCAGAGCCCCTCCCCCTACTGCGACCTCGCCCTTCCTCTCCACTCCCCCCATCCCTGAGCAACCTCAAGATGGTGCCCTCCGTGCCCCAGGCATCCTTCCTGGCCTTGCCTGACAGCCTCTGCCAGGCCCAGCCACCAGCACCAGCCTGCCTGCCTCTGGGGAGTGAGTTTGGACATTTCCAGTGATAAAGACAAACATTACTGCTGAGAAAAAGAAAGTGAAAGTGGCCTCTTGCCCTCCGGAAGCACAGCATTCTGAGACCACAAATGTCATTTCTGAGCATTCCCTACTGGATAGGAGAGAGGGCCCGGCAATCCCTTCAGCCCTGACGGTATAGAAGGAGAAACTGAGTCAGGGCACTAGATCTATGAGTGCTGACTCAGAGGCTGGAGGACAGAAACTTTCCTCCTTTTGGACTGAACTGTATCACATTTCCGTACACAAACACGCAGAAGTCTATGGCTTTTCTACTTCACACAAGTGTCTTTTTGTCACACAGCCTGGGGCTTAGGGACCCATGTTCTGTTCTCACATATGGCAGCTTTCAAACACCGTGCTTGAAGTGACAGTGGCTTTCACATGTCAGACGGACCTTCTGGGGTGTTGGGTGCCCTGGGAGTGTGGCTTCAGAGAACACTGAGACCAACTTTGACACTGAAAAAGAAACATCCTTAAGGGTCTTGTCTCCCTCACTCTCTCCTCCCAACATCTAGCCCATCTCACGAGGACATTGAGAGGGGCCTGTTTTGGGGCCAAATGGCAGACCTCAGCACCCCAAGAGCTGGGAGTCAGGTCTCTGGCACATGTGGAGAAGAAATCCCTGCTGTCTCCAAAAACATTCAAGTAAAAATAGCAAAAGGCTCTTCTAAGGCCTGTCCAATTTTTCACAGTAGGTGATCCTTTTTATGCGATGTATAGACAAGTCAAGAGTGGGTGCTTCTCCTGTCATGCCTCAGCCAGCATATAAAGGAGAAAACATTTCTGTTTCCCAAGGGGCAGAAAATCCAAGGTTTTCATCAGTGTTTATCAAGTACCCTCTCAGGGCCAGGCACTGGAACCCCGAGGAGGAGGCACAGCCCTCATCAACAGAGTTGCCAGGAATGGTGGGTGTCACTGTTTCCCAGAGGTGCCAGGCTCTGTGCTCCTCAGTGCCACAACTAGCAAGGGCATCCAGGAGGAACGGTCAGGGCAGGAAGAGCAGAAGGAGCGGGCAGGGAGGCCACGGGCCCAGGGTGTCTCAGGACCTCAGTGCTTCATACTAGACGCTGTGTGCTGTGCTCCGGAGTTCAGGATTAGCAGACATTAAGGAGCTTGTGACAGGATTGAGGGAGGAAAGGACTTGTCCAGTCAGATCATTCTAGAGGCTCACACGAAGACAGGAAAACTGAGAGCTGATGGCCTTACACACCCGGCCCAACCTCAGCCATCCCTATGCTTCCTGTCAAAATGCCGTGGAGCAGATACCAAGGACCCAGACCTGGAGCAAGACTCTCTGGGGTTCCGGCTCCACTGGGCCATGGGTCAGCTCTGAGAGCTCAGGAAGGGGCTTGGCCTTGCGGAGGTTCTGTCTAATCATGTCTGGAATGGAGTAAAGAGGCCACAGCCTGACGTCAGGTGACGGCTAGAAGAGGTGGTGTGTGTAGGGCACTTGGTCTACACTCTCAGCTTACAGCCTCATTAAGAATGTGTGTGTCTGCATGTGTGTGTCCTTGTGTATCTATGTGTGGTGAGTGTGTGTGTGTGTGCATCCGGTGGCCTCTGCAGGAGCTCACGTGGTGGGTACAGTGTACAGTCCCTGTCTACAACCACCTGACCACAAGCCTATGTGGCCCCGGGGCCTCTGCACAGATCATGGGCTGTGCTTGCACTGGGCCTGATGGTAGGAAAGGGCCAGGTGCCTTTTGATCAAGTTTCACCAAATTTGTCAATTTGTCTGTCCCATTATTTCCCAGGTTCTTGAGAGGGGAAGGCAGGGAAAGACAAGGCCAGGGGTTACAACCAGGACAGTGAGAGACCCAGTTGAGCAGGCCTCAGGGGACATGGGCGCTGGCCCTGGTGCTGCTCATGGAATCTAGGGAAAGGAGACAGAGCTCGGGCACCACTGACCATGTTCTCTCCAGCAAGGGTACGGCCTTGGTGGGCTGGTCTGCTGTCCTGATCCATTGCCCCCAGTCCCTCCTCTTAACAAGACAAGGACCTGAGGCACAGGCTAAACACAAGCTCTTCAAATAGCCACGATGTAAACAGTGACTCTGCAGTCCACCAAAGGACATGCACTTGGAAACAAATAGTTTCTACCCAACCAAGAATCTGCTTTTCCTCCGAGCAGCCATCTGTCGGCTGTGCCTGCCACAGACACCCAGGGACGCCCCATCAGGTTCCCCTCCTAGGGGGGTTCAGTCACGGGCTTCCTTCCTGGAGTGAGTCCCTCACACGTGTGGACCTGTCTCCCCCCAGGCAGAGCACACCATCCCTGGCCCTGTCACTCTGCTTTGAACCATGCTCACTGACCTCTGAGGGAGGGGTGAGTGGGTTCCACTCCTCATTCCATTAGTTGCCCTTTTCTCAAGGAAATTTTAAGCTCAAATTCTTGTTTCAGAAGTGCTTGGCTTCTCCGGGTGCTGTGGTGTGTGCGACCCCGCACGCTTTCCCGTCCTCCACACGCTCCTTCTGCTTGCTTTGTCACAGTGGCTGCTGGAGAAAGGTCCACGCACATTCCTCCTCACAGACGTGGCTCTTGGGCGTGTCTCATGCTCTTCCCTCTCTATTTCTGTTCTCTCATTTGCTGAGGAGAGGTTTTGTGCATCACTGAGGCCACCTCTACACCGAAATTTCTTTGGAATCTTAGGAAAGTGTGTACCCTTCCCTGTTAAACTGATTCAGTTTGGTGCTCACCGGAGCGAGCAGGAGCCATGCTTCCCCGGGTTGGCCTAGCGATGCTGGTGCTGAGGCTTTGGCCCTCAGAGTGGGGCACATGGAGAAGGGGACTTCAGGAGGTAGTTAAGGTTAGAGGAGGTGGCCAAAACGGGGCCTCAGGAAGGATCAGTGTCCTCACAGGAGACAGCAGAGAGCTCGCCCTGTCTCCCTCAACTCTCTGCCAGAGGAAGAGCATGGCCTCTCAGTGTCGTGCACTCCTGGTGGTGGGGAGCAGAGCTGGGCTGGGGTTTCCTGCACAGTGCTTTAAACAGTGACTGAGCGTGTGGCCATGGGAAGTGTCACTTCCGGTCTTCATCGGTGGCGGGCAGGGTAGAAACATAAAGAATTAACAAGGAAGTGAATGTCTCCAGCCTCAACACCAGCTCTTAGAGGATCCACTTTGAGCATCAAAACGATTTCGATAGAGGAGCTTTTGCTGCCACTGCAAATGACACTGCATGCCGCTCTCAAGCAACGTCGGGCACATTCTTATCTCCTCAGAGCCAACTCAAATGCTGTTTCTTCTGTGACTTTCCTAAATGTCACTTGGAAATGACATTTGTGTATCTTTTATATTCTATGGTCCCCTTGGAGAATTCTTAATCTTTCCTCAGTGCTTCTGCTGCACCTTGGACTTACTTTTATGAAACACTTTCACATCAAATTAGAGGAAATTAGATATCATTTCTGTTCTGCTAGAGAGTGAACTGTCTGAAGCAAAGCCATGGCCCATGGACATAGAAGCTGCTCAATAGACAAATAACAAACTGCTGCTCTTTACAATTCCTCCTTTAGCTCCCATGTCCAGAGATGCTTCACGTGAAGCACTGCCAAACGGAGACACTGCCTTCCAAATCTGATGCTATGCACTGCCAAGCATTGCCACTTTTTCTGGTCTGAATCCTTAACCAGCTGTGGGAGCTGTGGGACACAGTTCCAATGGTCACACGCAAAGATCCAGTGTTTTAATAATACTTAACTCATTTGTTGTTTTGTCCATGTGTCAAGGATTTCTTGATCTTTATTCATCCTAAAGCTGCAAAAAGGCAGCTGCAAAAAACCCACAAGAGCACGAATATCGGTGACTTATGCTGGAAAGTCTATCTTCCCATGTACTAGGAAAGGAAAGGAGCTGTCTTGTAGTTCATGGTCTTAACCAACTCCTTTAAAGCCCCCCTGCCTTTTTTTCAGTGTTGGAGATTGAACCCAGGGCCTCATGCGTGCCAGGCAAGACAAGGGCTCTCCCACTGAGCTACACCTCCATCCCCTAGTGAACTTCTTTGAAATAAAATAAAACCAGTTGTTTTCAGGAGAATCCAAATGTTGAGTTGAGGACGTGCTCTGCAGCACAGCTCCCGGTCCGCTCCTCAGTCTGACACATGGCAGAAGGGTGGGGTACGCAAGTTGAGGAAAGAAAGCTCTGGAGATGTGTGGTGGTGATGATTTACATAACAAAGTGAATGGTTTTCATATGTGTGAAATGGTGAAAATCATCACCATTGGTTATATAGATTTTACCATAATAATTTTAGCCTTTGAAAACTGGACAAAGAGCTGGCTTGGAAATGGCTTTCATTGAGATGGTCCAGGAAGTATTCTCTGAAGAAAAGGTGACTGGGGAGAGACCCATCAGAATGATGAGCACTCCCGGGGAAATCTGGGGTTTGCTTTGAGTACAACAGGATACCCCAGGAGTCCTCTGGGCAGCAAGGAACATGGCCTGTTTTGCCATGAGAAGACGCTACAGTCTGTGACATGCAGGGACCCTTGCCACCATCCAGGCGGGCAGCCATGGGCTCAGATGTGCAGAGTGATGGGGGGTTATAATTTCAAGGTGTACCCTCTTGGCTCCCGAGGATTTGACGTGAGGTGCGAGGGACCCAGATGCATGAAGGATGGCAGCTTAGCTTTTAGCAAGCCTCTTGGTACATGGGGGTCCCATTTGCTGAGTTGAGAAAGCCAGCTGGGGAATGGAAAGGGTACACAGGACGTGTTCCTCCAGAAGTGGGCTCCTGAGTCCCATGTCTCCAGATGACCAGTCAGAGAACCATTTATTAAACAATGAATGAATGAGTCAAACTTAATGGATAAAGGGAGGGAGAGGAAGTAAAGTCACCCTAAGTTTTACAAAATATGAATGAGTATCTTTGGCAAAATAATATGATCATAAAACCCCCAAGTTAGGATTCCTGTCTTAGAAAATATTTCCAAACCTGGGGGTCCTCCTCCTGGCTTTCTTTCTGGGACACCCCCCATCCTGCTGTGCAGCAAAGGGGTTCACACATGCGTGCATCTTGGCTGCTGCCCAGCCTCTGTACATCGAGCAGAGGGGACAGGGCACAGCCAGCCTCTCAGCTCCCTGGCATGGCAGGCATCGGGCAGGACCGTGGCCCCCTGCAGACACAGTGCCTGTGTTAGTCACCACATGTGTCACCACCCGTGTGCCGCTCTGCAGCCCCACAGGTGTCATGGAGCTGACAGCCGAAGCCCAGGACACCAGGTCCCTGTCGGGACACTGGTGCAGACAGACAGACAGGGAGAGTTCGGCCAGCCAGGCTGGAGCTGCTGGCCCACGATGCCCTTCCTGGCTCTTGCCAAGCAAGGGCAGAGAAGCGTGGGAAGAACGTGCTGTGAACGTCACCTTCACAATCAGGGGGGCACAGTGCAAAATGCAGACTCTGTGACACTACCGTGAGACAGCAGCCGGCTGTCACCTGCTTCTGCCACCCCCTGCTCCAAGGGTTCCCCTACTAACCCCTGTGCTGCCTCCTTCACAGGGCTGAGGGCGCAGAGCGGGCCAACCTCAACTGCTCCTCTTTCGGCCAAAGCCACCTCCCTGGACGCCCTTGAGACCAGCACTGCACTGAGCTCTGCTGTTCCCACAGTGCCCCCGACCAACAGCACTGGGGACACCTTGGGACTCTCAGTCACCACGGCAGCCTCACCGACAGCGCTCCCCAAGAACGCTTCCTCTGAACCCACAGAAGAGGCACTCACCAGCTCAGCCCCCAGCCGGGAGATCACCGACCCCGAGCCCTCAACCCCTGGACTCTCCCCAACAGCTGGGGGTGTCCCCTCTGCCCCCCCGCCTGAGGAGCACAGCTTGGCTGGTCCTGGGACCAGCGTGCCAGCTGCAGGGTGGCAGTCCCCCACACCCCTAACCCCACAGGATGCATCCTCGTCCTCCTCGTCACTGTCAACTCCGTCAACTCCACCACCTCCAGCTCCTTCTGCCTCTGTCCCCTCCGACAACAGCTCCCAAGTGCCCAGCACCCACCTGCCGGTGGCTCCCACAGCACCAGCATCCCCGGCAGAGAAGCCCAGCTCCGGCCACACCACCACCCTCCACACCACGGCAGAGCCAGGGACGGAGGAGAACACAGCCCACGACTCTCAGCCTGGCAAAAGCGTCTGCGAGCCTGAGACCACCACCCCACTGCTGATCATGCAGGAGCGGGGGCATGCGCTGAGCTCAGGTGAGTGCTCTGCCGGCGGGGGACGTGGCCCTGAGACACGACACGCTGAGGGGCGGCACTGACAGCCTCCTGCACTTAGGTGCGAATCGTGGAGCTCAGTGCCTGAGTGGTTCAAACTCACAGCGTTTCCACAAGAATGCAAATGTGGGTTTTATTCATTTTTTTAGTGCAAGAAAGGTAAAACAAAATTCCATAACAAGATGATAGGAGAATAACAATAGTTAATGCATTGCATATTATTATATTTAAAGTAGTTACTCAGAGTACAAGATATGGGCATAAACAATTCTCCAGTTATATTAGTACACACCTTCCCTTTCTGTGAACCAAGAGATACTAGTGTATAACCTGCATTTTTTCTCTCTTTTCCTGTCCTTCTTTTCCTTTCCCCTGTCCTAGCCCCTTTCCCCTCTTCAACAATTTCTTTCCATTTCACAAAATATATTGTACATTTCAGGCCTTACTTACTCTTTCAGTTTCTTACACCAAGAAACACTACAATGTTTACACATGAGTCTGATTTATTTCCGTTATGAGTATGTTCTCAAGTTGCACCCATTTACCATAAAAATTTCAAGTTTATCCTTCTTTATGGCTGAGTAGTATTCTACTGTATAAAACTACCACATCTTTTTTGTCTATTCCACAGCTGATGGACATGTGAGTTGCTTCCAGGATTTAGCTATTACAAAGTATGCTGTTATAAACACAGGTGCGCATATATCACTATGATATGTTTTTAATTCTTTTAAGAAGATACCCAGAAGGAGAATAGCTGGGTCAAATGGGACCTCCAATCCTAGCTTTCTGAGGAATCTCCACACTGATTTCTACAATGGTTTCCCCAGTCTACATTTCCATCAACAATGGAGAAGGGTTTCTTTTTCCCACAGCCCCTCCAGCATTTGTTGTTGGTTGATTTCTTGATAGTAGCCATTCTTTCTGGGGTGAGGTGGAACCTCAATGTTGTTTGAATTTGCATCTCTCAGGTGACCAGTGATGTTGAACATTTTTTCATATATTTATTTGCTGGAAAACTTGAGTTTTAGAAACATCACAATTTCCATGCAAGGATCATTCCTTGTGGCCAGTTGCCACCTCAGTTTGTCATCACCTCAATCATGGGATTGTGAATGGGTGAGCCTGTGTCGCAGAAGCCTTATCCCTGTGGGCTCGGGCAGCTTCCCAGGTCACAGCTCTGACCCAGGACCAGCCACATCCGCTGTTTCTCTCTACACCTGGTTTTCCTACTCTGTGACATGGGGCAGAGCAGCTCCCACCACGTAATGTCCTTGTGGAGGTTATGAGATGACACATAACCTGTTTCATACTGTTCCGGCTCCATCTGCTTGTTTTAAAGAAGTGTTTACTTCTTTCAAACCAGGAGGGTGTGTGTATGAGGAAACAGTTGTGCTTTATGGTTGTGATGTCTTTCATAGGAAAGACAATAAATCTTATAGGGCACAACCCTTGTTCGGACACTCCCAGCATCCCTGTAAAGTGAGTGTTGCGTTTCTCTTTATTTGGCAATCTTAGAAGTGATGGTGGAGGGCTAGTTAGCTTCTTTGCTGAAGCCATGGCTCTGACATGGAGGTGAAACTGTACACTTTAGCATCCTGGGCAGGAAAGGGCGCTCAAGAAGCCTGTGGCCAAGCCGCTGAGACCCAGGTGAGGAGAGAGGAGGCTCGGGGGAGATGGGACTGCAGGCTGCCTCCAGTGGCCCTGTGAGCAGCGTGGACTAACCAGATGCCCCAGAAAGATCTGTATGACAAGCTAGTGCTGCAGGACAAGCTGCCTTTCAGGAGAGACCCACACCTCTTCCCAAATGGTGGACACTCCCGTGGTGGAAATGTGCAAGACACAGAGATCGGAAGAAATGAACTAAAGCTAACAAAGTTTGTTACAGAAGACTGTGACGTAGGAAGCCAAGAATCCCAATGAACTGTAAATGCTCACTTCAAAAGGCTCGGGGCATCAAGTGAGGACCCCAGCAAAAACGAGAGACCCTCAAGCTGGGAAAAAGGCACCAAGAACTGAGACCTGGCTGGGGGTCACTCCAACCAGTCAGGTGCGAGAGGGCAGGACAAACCCTCGTTGGTTCACAACACCCCACAGGTCAGAGCTGGACAGCCAGCTGGAGAGACAGGTGGGAGAGCTAGAGGGCAGGGCTGCAGAGGCACAGGAGGACACCCAGTCCCCAGGGCCATCGGTGTGCTGCTGCCACTGCCTGTAGGGGTCCTCATCTGTGTCTCTGCCCCACTTCACCCCCACCCCACAGCATGGAAGTCACACCTGTGGCATGTAGTTGGTCACTTATAAATCTGTCCCCAACAGAGGGGCCATCCAAGTGCAGGTTCCCCCTGCTTTTCCCCTTCCTGGTTCAGACGCTGAACACCACCATCGTATCCATTTTCCAACTGATACCCTCTCATCCTGCCCCTCCAGATTTCCCACTCACAAATCCGAGTTCAGCACACTTGAGATGCCGTCATCTGACACGGTTACCACTTCCTACGGGTGCCCCAGTCTGCGGGCTGCATTTTCCAATTGTTCCATTCCAGTATTTTAGTTTCTTTTTAGACCACATGCTCCGGATTCTGCAGCTCTAGGCCAGCAGGATCAACAGGCACAAACTCAGGGACAGAGTCGTGGGCGGAGCCTGTGTAGCTCTAGGGAAGTGGTGGCAAACGTATGGTTGGTCATTATCACTGAAAGTTCCAAAAGGTTCGCTCGCTGTCACCTCTCTAGGGAATGCTGCACACAGAAGGTGCTCAAAGCAAAGGGATGGAGAGAGCTTGGACGCCAAGTGAAGAGCTGGGGGTATCAGGCGGGAGGGAGGCGGGCGGGACTCCCATTGCAAGCCAGCAAGCAGGCACCTGGCGGGATCCAGGCAATTGGGAAATGATTGCTACGCACCTGTGGGGACCTCTGTGTGAGGCAAAGCACGAGCCCTGTGCTCTGTGACTGTGGCAAAGGCAGAGAGAAAGGGTACAACTGAAGCGACTCTCGACACCACGCCGGGGCCTGATGGGCCACGTGGAAGGCTCTGTTCCTTGCCGTACGGGTCTCAAGGCAAGGCAGTGCTATCCTCGAAGTGCAAAGAGCCCTGCTCAAGGTCACACAGCCCTGAGGCGGAGCTGAGCAGAGCCGGGTCCCTACCCATGCTCCTGTCCCCTCTCACCACCCAGCAGCACTGCTCCTCGTCAGCCTGCAGGCCAGGCTGTGGCAGCCTGGGGCAGTGACACTTCAGGGTGTTTTTCTGCTGATCATTTCTCTGCTGCCGTTAGGAGTGTCAGGACTGAAGCACCCTCTGTCCTCGATCCCACAGTCTCCCGGGGGGTCACAGTCTGTTGCTTTGATACCAGCCATGTGGTGCTAACTCTGAGAAGTAAACTTCTGTCCCTGTTTGGTTTTGTGGGACTGAGAATGTGCGTGTCCAGCTTTGGACCAACTCGTGTCTCCTCTCACTAACTCCTGGGCGCCGCACACTTCCTGTTGTGCGGCCCCACACTCAGGCGCTCCTCCCCAGCCTCTCTCCCTCAGCTCCTCCACGTCCTCAGCCAAGGGCTCTGGGTGACCCTGGTCTCCCACATCTCTCTCACACTCCAGGTCTCCACCACCAGCTCTGGCCTGGTCCCCCTCCATCCCCTCTCCGTCTTCCCTCAGGTGACACCTTCTCACTACACCCTCACCAGCAAATGCCCTCCAAGGCATGCAGGCCTTCAGCTCCAGTGATCATCTGTCCTGGACTCTGCTGCCCCGGGGCGACCCACCCAGCCGTCCTGCTCGTCCAGGAAGAGCTCAGGATCAAATGCTTCCATGACCCTCACTTTTCCCAAAGGTGCAGAATCGTCCCAGTCCTCTCCTCTGGGCCAAAGAGGTCAGAGTACAGCGAGGGTGTCAGACTAACACCTGGCAGCCAGCACAGGAGCCAGGAGCAGGCGTGGGGGCCAGACAGAGTTGTCCTGTGATCACAAAGCCCACTGGCATTGGAAGGCCTCGCTAAATAGGACACAGACTGATCATCTACATCAATTGCTTGCTGGTTGGATAACCAGGTTAAATAATATCTATTATTATTTTTTAAAAAACTCAGAACTGATCCTAGCCTGTGGCCCTAACACTCTAATGCTGCCCCTCTGAGTCAGGGCAAGGCTCAGCTCTGCACCACACCCCAGTGTTCAGTGTACCCCCATCCCATACACCTCTCTGCTCTCACCTTCTTCCCCCTCACACACACTGGCAAAAGATGCAGAAGCCTCAGGGCCTTTGAACTTCCTGTCTCCCCAGCTGCAACATTCTCCTCCTGTGCTTTAAGGACCCATTCTTGTGCACTGTCAGGACTCTTTCACTGTCACCTCCTCAGTCTTCCTCGAGCCACGCCCCTCTCTGAAATAGCAGCTTCCATCCCCCTCAATTGCTTTTCACTGCTTTAGTTTTCATTTTCGGACTTCACTTCACTCATTAGATGAGGGTCTGCCTTCTGGCCCTAGACCGTCAACTTCTGGGAAGGAGACCTTGCTCACAGAGGGGAGACCTGCCAGGTGGCAGCTGTCTGTAATGTCTGCTGAGCAGATCAAGACAAGGTGGTCAGCAGCGCCGGGGGAGTCCCTTAGTCTCTCCGAGCCTGCGCCTTCCCTTCAGTCCCCTGGGACAGGGACAGCAGCCGTGGCAGGTTGCGAAGGGTTCACACCAGACAGCACTTGTGACTGCTCAGCAGTGGCCTGAACAATGGCCGTGGCTGTTCTCCTGTGATTGCTGTCACAGATTTGCGCCACAGTCATCGTCATCACCGTTATTTTTGCCGTAGTGAAGGATGCCCTCTGTCTTCAGCCAACATTCGTTGAGCTCTTACTGTGAACCAGGCATCTGACCAAGTCCTAGGGGCAGAGCCATGAACAATATAGTCGCGCCTCATGGACCTTAAATGTCAGGTGTTCACAGCCCAGGGCCTGACATGGTTTGACCAATCCCTGGCCAGGTGCTGGGGGCCATTACAGATGGATAAGGAAAGAGGTACCAGCACACATGTCACAGGGCCCAGGAGCAGGGTAAGCTCATGACCTGTGCCGGCAGTCCTCAGTCACCCACAGCTTTGGGTCAGGGCAGCGCTGTCTGAGAATTGTGCTTCACGCAGATGACCTGGCAGGAGGGACTTGTGTGGCAAGGCTCAGATAGGTCAGGACTGGACACGTGTGTGAGTTTCTGCCTAGCTTCTGGTTCGTCATAGTCGGAGGTCAGCTATGTCACTTAACCACTAGAAGCCTAAGGGCGCTTAGCGCTGGGCTGAATACATGAGAGGCGACCTTTGAGGTCCTCTGACCTCACTGCACTGTGACAATTGCTTGTTGCGCTGCCCGGCCTGTGTAAACAAGCACATTACACCCTTCAGCATGTTCCTGGAAAATTGAGCTCCTCACCTCTCCCCAGAATCTTCCAGTGGGATGAACCCGGCAGTGTCTCTAACAAAACGGGCCTGGAGAGATTAACTGACAGGCTCAGGTCGCAGCCGGGCCTGAGAGACAGGGCTCCCCAGTGGAAGGAGAAGCAGGTGGTGGTGGCAGCCATCTGGAACCAGCTACACAGAAGAAATGGGTTTTGATTGATTTCCATCTTATCATTTTTATTTGGCTTTTAAAGAAAGGCGGTGATGTGTTAGATGTGGGTCATCTTAAATCAGAGTTCATGTGTGGGTACTGCGCAGACCAAATGGTTTTTAACCCCCGAAGGAAATGGACTGGCACCATGCAGTTGGAGACTCTGTAAAAGCTGGTAGGATGAGCTGACATCACAAACCGTTCGACTCAAAGGCCCTCCGTTCCTACCCTGCAGACTCTAAACCCCCTGCTTGGTGTGAGCGGGTTTCTTTCGTCTATAAGATCCACGTGTCAGCTGGTCTTATGCTGCCCTGTATTTTCCACTACAAAGAGAAAGACATCCAATTGTGGAAATTGGCAGAGTCCTTTGAATTTAAATTGCTAGTCTGAGGTCCAGAATTTATTCAGTATAAACTGTCCTAATAAATATTCTTAACTAAAAGGCCCTGAGCCTCACAGACACCTAGACATCTTGTGTACCTGGAAGGGACTGTTTGACCCTCAAGACATGTGTCCCTTAGGATGAATGTACATGTGCAGAACAGAATTAATTGATAGGAAAGAAGAAAGAATGGTCTTTAAAGTACACTGAGAAAAGTGCCAGGAGTAAAACGTGTGTGTTACAGTGAGTTCATGACCCTCATACTTTAAAAGCATTAAAAATAGGTTAAAGGGTTACACACTGATTTAATTTTTAAAAATAGGCGTGAAAGGCCATGTAACAGAATGTTAGCAATTTCTCCATCCTGTTCTCTGGGAATACCTGGGAGGGAGTAGAATGCCCTCGTCCTTGGGCTCGTTTGCAAACATCAGATCCCGGTGACATCCAGGCCTGGTCTCCCACTGCCCAGCGCCACTGCCTGTCCAGTCCTTCTGTCCTGCATCCTTCTCCTTTCCGCCGCTGAGCACTGTTAGCAGCGAGCTCCC
>PVJX010020394.1:10000-33412 GCA_004027295.1 Dolichotis patagonum | reverse complement strand
TTCCTTGCAGCAAATTGAAACATCAAGTTCATCTTTATGGACTGAATGATAAAACATTGGTGGTTGTCTGAACCTCCTTTTTTATTGTTTTTAGTTTTATTTATTTGATTGTATATACCTGTCTTCATTCAGTTCCTTGGACACCATATCAATAAATTCTGTGAGGTTCATAGTATTGACTACCACAAATAATAGAGTTGAATAATTTCTGCTTTGGCTTCACTTCCACTTAAAACTGAGTGCCTTAGACTATACAATGTAATATACTATGCACTCAAGGATGTTAAATATTTTTTCAAGACATTTTTATGTATCTTCTTAAAACTTCGGTTCTGAAAAAATACAAAGAACAGATAAAACATAAAAATTCTATTTTACAACATAGATTTATCATACCCCTGAAAAAATTCCACATTGTAAGTGTGTATTTTAGGTCTTTAAATTTTTTTATGTTGAATTCACAAAAACTTACTGAATCAAAATGTAAGCACGGGGCCAAGGAAATAGCTCAGCAGCACAAGCACCTGCCTGGCAAGCACAAGATCTTAAGTTTGATTCCTGCTATCAAAGAGGAGAAGGAGAAGAAGAAAGCATATGTTTGATATATAATCTCAACCATAAAAGTCGTACCAAATTACAAAAAAAAAAAAAAAAATACAAGCCTCTCTATCCTGACCATAAGCTCATTTCTGCACTTTGACATTACTGATGTTTGGCTTTTTGTTCCTTGCTGGACCCATCCGTGAGATACTGGTGCCTTACCATTATTATAATTTGCATTTTCTTGATTTTTGAAGAATTTGATCGTACATTTTATAAACTGTATATCTCCCGATGAACTATAGTAATAAACCTTTTGAATCTTCTCATATAGTTTTCCCAAATGTATGTGACCCCAGATGCCTTTTTTGCAGAATGCCTTCTTATCTATAATACATATTTGGGAAACACTGTCATACATTGTGTAGCATCATATATAGATACCAGCTTTTTTTCTAAGAATGTAACTATTAATCAAAAAATACTAGATTTCCTATAGCACTGTCAATAGAATCTGTCTTCCTGATAGATAATGCTGAAAGTAAGTTGATGGCATGTGTTTATCAGCTGATTGAGCTATTATATATTGGCAACTCAGGTCTTCAAATATTAAGGTTTTTTTTATGTAAGGAAATTTCCTGGTTTGTTTTGGAAAGCGTTGCTGTTCAGTGAAGTTATAAGTATCTCTTTTATAAATATTTTTGTCAATTGTAGTTGTACCTAATCTGGGCACTTTGAGAGGCTGAAGCAGGAGGATCTCAAGTTTCTGCCTAGTCTGGGAAAAATTGCAAATCTTGCCTAAAAATAAAAGTTACAAAGGACTGGGGATACACCTCAGTGCAAAAGCAATGTTTTCAAACCCCAATCAATCAATCATCAATTAATCAATCAAGAAATAACTGCAAGTAAAATGTGCAAAATTTGAAAAAAAAAAGCAACATTTTGACTTGTGGCCTGTTTTAATCATGTATGTTGCTGTGCATTCTCTGGCAGTCAGTTTGATAATATTGAAGTGTGATCAAAATACATGCTGCATTTGTTTATCTTAAATAATTTGTTACAGTAGGACACATTGTCATTAATCCCCCTCAGAATACTCCCACTCACTTTGCACATGCTTAACTCACTGTTTTCGCCACTTTTTGAAGCAGTTTTGGAATCCCTGGTTCCTAAATGTGATTAGTTGTACAGCCATTGCTGCCTGGATGTCTAAACTGATTGCCAGCTTTTACCTTCTCACTTGAGGAACAGCCAGAAGTTGCAGGGTGCCCTGCTGAGTGCATAAAGTGGGTGACCACACAACCGAGGATTTGTAGGAGCCTGACTTTCCGTGGCACAGCAGTATTCACTATATTCTTGACTCTAAGTAGAAAAGATACAAAGAGGGCTCTCAGGACTGCTTCAGAAAGTGGGAAGAATAGCAAGGATGTTCCAGGTGGGTTGAGGGTTAGCAATCAACCGCACTGTATCTTTGATTGTAATACATTTCAAAGTGTTTTGCTCATGCCTTATATTTAAATAACTGTTAGGTAATTCCCCTATCCAATGAAATACATAGAATGTACACATTTTTCAGAAATTTCAATTTTATCTTTTAAATTTGCAAACTGCTTTATGAGGTTAACAGGAGGTTCAGTTTAGGCAAATCGTCTACAGTGAGCTACCCACCCTACCCTCACTCCAACCCCTTTTAATTAGGCTGTCAATCACAATTGCAAAATCCCACAGCTGCCAGATCTGTGCTTTGTTGTAGCCAAGCTTAGCAAATGGATGGCAGATCAAATACACTTTTCACCATGGAAAGAGATGGTGCTGAGTGTTCCTGCTTTGGAACTCTTCCCTTGTTACACAATTAACAAACGAGTTTTAAAAAATGAAAAAGATAAGTTAAATTAAAAAGAAATTTGCAGATATAGAAAATAGCAAATGAGAGCCAGTTTTAATAACGGGACTATTCAAGAATAAAGACTAGCTGGGCATGGTGGCATATACCTGTAATGCCAGTACTCAGGAGGCTGAGGCAGGAGGATTGCTATGAATTACAGGCCAGCCTGGGAGAAATAGTGAATTCTAGACCAACCTGTACTGCACAGTGAGACCTTGTCTCAAGAAATGAAGCAAAAGTCAAAAAGTAAAACTTTTGCTAGTGTTTTGTTTTTTGAAAGATTCGTAAATTGACAGGTACTGATGCCAAGTCTATATTCCTAAGAATATGTTTATGTTTATAAAAACTGTATTGTTCAATCCTCCTACTTGGGCCAAACTCATATTAAAGCTGCAAAGAAAAAGTTGAGATTTAACTCTGTTTTTAAATGTCAGTGGGTAGAATTAATTGTACTGTGCATATAGAGAATATCTTCTATATTCATTAAATGAATATATTTTCCCAGGGATATTAACAGCTTGCAGAAAAAGAAGTCAAAAAGCAAAAAGTAAAAGAATTAGGAAATCATTTTGTTAAAAGACAATAGTTTCAAGCCCCATACTTCAAGCTGTAAGACTGTTCAACTTTGCAGAAAGTAAGTGCATGTTATTTATAACATAATGAACTTATATCATGAGGAAATAGTTTTAATAATGAAGAAACACCTTTATTATTCATAAAACTAATTACATACTCCCTGACCTAATTGGTCATTCCTGCATAGTAACTGAGATAGAGGTGAAATTTCTATGCTATTTTAATTTCTCTCTTAATTATTATACTCATTTGCTATAGGCTGTACTGTATTAACTTCCTATGTTGTAATTAACCATTACATATCTATATTAGTTTTTCTATTTTCTAGAGCGTATAAATCTTTATTATATTATGTGGAACATCAGTATGAAATAGTCACCTAACCACAGATTTATGGTTTCAGTGAAACACTTTTGATATCTAAACATTCTAAAGAAGATACTTAAAGTTGCATGAAATCTTTCAAAAAATGGTCATAATCTTTTTTACACAAGCTGTTTTATTTATTTTTCTGAGAAGGGCTTATGATCGTGACACTAGCAGAGGCTAACAGATTCTCCATTCAAGGGCAGTAAATGGTAGAGATACTTGTACTGGAATATAATAGAAGTAAATTGTTTCATAAGGATTTTGTTCCTTTAGTCATCATTAGTCGAATATCAAATAGGAAGCAATTTTCTGCTTAATATCTCAGGAAAAGAAACAATCCATAGTGTTAGTCTGAAATTGATTATGATATGCGGAACCAAACAAGGTAAAAAACCTAGCATGCTGCAGTGAAAAGAATGATACGAAGGAGGCCAAGTGGATATGGGAACATTTGGAGAATGGAACCTCCAGACTGGGAGTTCAGGATGGTCAGTGGGGAGAAATTCTCCCAAAGTGACAGTAAGTCAATTGGAAGACTGAGTTAACTATAAATATGGGGGTGTTAATACAGCAAGATGTTAAGCAGAAATATGGGAAATTTCATCAAACTAAGGCTACTTTACAGCAGAGAAGTACTTCATCTTTGCCCCCTTTATATTGCAAGCATGTGCCACATCTGCATGTGTCATGGTGAGTCTCAGGTGGAAACAGCACCTTCATCATCAAATCACAGGGTGCAATGGTACAATGAAATAAAATAAAATAAATAAAAATGCTGGTGTAGGCATTCGTTCTTTCTGCTTATCAGAAATCTTTCACTTTCCTACCCTCACTTGAGGAATCATGGTCTTCCTGAACATATGTGCTTTATGACTACCCTGTTTCCCATGGGCTGGTTTATCATTGTCGTTGTTGCTAAGCACGTGGTTGCAATTCTGGGAGCAGTGGGGTTTGTTGTGGGCCATTCTCAACGTTCCCCAGACAGCCCAACCAGAGGAAGCAATGTCCAGATTGCAAACTGGAAGCTGGGATTCAGCTGTTCGGATTCCCAAACCTGGCACTTTTTTTTTTTTAATTGTTTAAAAGCAAGTAGAAACTATCCAGAAAGTCAGATACCCCAGGAGAGAAATTCTTGAAGCACTTCCCTCTTGGACTGATTATAAGACTAATCAGCCATTTATCAAGCCATCCATTATGTATCTGACCATATGAATAAACATAATCCATGCAAATATAATTTATGTTAAACACATTCTCAAGTCATTATGCACAATACTTTCTTCATCAAAAAGCAGTGACCAAAAGTGCACCTATACTGGCAGTAATTCTTTTTCAGCATTTCACTTTCCTCTTGCCATTGACAAAAGACTGGCAGTTCCTCTGCTTAAATTCTCTTCTCCAAACCCATCCCAGGCATATGAAAAAGGGTTACTTGTGTCGGAGGCCATACATTAGCATGATATTCTTAGTTTGGTCTTTAAGGATTTAACATCACTGAAAATTTCATTCTTTTAACGAAAGCTTTGACATCCTAAATGAACAGCCCTGTCCTAGGCTCATTAATAAATGAACACGAGTACTGTGGCCTCAGTCCTCACTTCAGAGATGCCCATTAGTGACATTTCTCTGCAGAGCAGTGTAAGCCTGAAGTATTGTTTTCTTTGTTAATCGGAAATAATTCAGAATCAATACAATCTTAAAAAGTAACAAATTTGTTTTTGTTTTCTTCACGAAGAAACTTTGAAGGTAGCTCTAACTGCTCATATTTTAAGACATTTTATGTATTTCAAGACATTGCAGCAAAATTAAAGCAATTTAACTGTTTTCAGTCTGCTCAAGAAGTCAGGTTGTTACTGTGCACAAATCTGAAAGGTTGTACCTAGCCAGCTCTGGAAATAAAAGTACCTTACTGTATTCTAATGTCTGTCTGATCACGGCATTCCCGTGTCTGAAGCCCTGATTTCTTCATGCTTACCTGGTTCTTTGAAAGCAGACTCATGCCAATGTCCAAATATGTCCAAACTAGTTGCATACTTCTTTACAAACATAATATTGTTTACTGTGGGGGGGAGAGAGTGCAAATGTCCATTAGTAAGCACGTTCAAGGCCATACTCAAGCTTCTGTTTCTTTACCAATGCGTTAGGATGTGTCACTACACTATATTGATAATCTGTTGCAAGAGGATTTGATGTAGGTGCTGGCGCAGGTGGCCTCTGTGTTCATTACTAAACCCGATTAGGCTAGGTGACTGAATACAGTTGCTTAAGCTGTCCCTTACACAAGCTCGCCTGACTACAGGAAATTTGGGGCCAAATCCAGCTTGCATTCATTCCCCAAGCCGCACGTCTGAAAGATCAGATCTGTATCCAAAGATTACAGCAGCACTAGGTTATTGGCAGCACTTTGAACAAGACAGACAGCCTTTAATCAAATCTAACAAAACTTGTAGATTCCTTTCAACCAACAGCTAGAACAGTCAACTTGACTGAAAGAGTGTGAAGAATATTGTTTCTCTTTACAAGGTACTTTGGGCTGCCTACTCAAGAATTATCTGATTAATGCAATAAAGATGCTGGAAATTTCTACATCACATACAGTGCAAAATTATACCCCCTGTAGATCCTGACTTTTTCAGGGCCTGACAATACTCTTATACTCCTGTATTCCTGGCACATAGACTGCCTGAGAGTTATGTTCATGTTCATTTAATACACACACACATAAACCAATGCCAGAATAACTGATACTCCCTGTAACTCTGTAGTACTTTGGATTTTGTTGCAGTTGAGTGTTCTAGTGGCCAAGATCTGTTAAGAATAATAGATAATGTATCTATTCAATAATAATACTTTCATTTATTTTCCAATCTTTTTATGTTTTTATCTTTGACTTATTTTACACAAATTTAGGACGTGCAGTAGAGTGATGAGTAGATGTGAATATGATAGGGATCCTGTCTCATGCCTTATCTTGGGGAGTCTTTCTATATTCCTTCATTAAGCATGTTCACTATGGTTTTTTATGGATACTGTCTCAAGGATGCCCAACTATTTCTAATTTGCCAAAATTTTTCATCCTGAAAAAGTGAAATTTTCAAAAATTCTTGTCTGCAAGAATTAAGATTAAGATTATTAAATTAAGATTAACCTTTTCTTTCCTATTATTCTATTAGCACAGTGAAATAAATATAGTGTCAACTTTGCATGTCAAAACAATTCAGGAAGAGTCTGTGGACAGCTCATGTTGTTTCTTAAATTTTGGGAAAATTCCTGGTAAAGTCAAATGGGCCTGCAGAGAATTTTTTGTGGGAGTTTCTGATTCTTCTTTTCTAATAGATGTGAATTAATTTGGATTTTCTACCACTTTTGGCAAAGTTTTCTACTAATTTGATTCACCTAGAATACTAAATTGACTGACATAAAATTTTCTGTAATAACCTGATAGTTAAATTCCTATGTAATCTGTAGTGAGACTTGTTATTTTTAAATTGCTATACTGATTATTTTTATAAGATCAATATTGATAAATTGTATCCATTCTTTTTTTTACAAAAGTATCATCCATTTTGTTGATTTTATATTTATGTTTTGTAAAAACATAACGATAGGCAGGCACGATGGTACACCCCTGGTATCCCTGCCACTCTGGGAAGATGAAGGAGGAGGATAACAAGTTCTAGCCTAGGCTGGGCAACTTAGCAAATTAGTGAGACTCTAATATTTTAATTTTTGAAACTATAAAATTGTTTAAGATGCTGGGGATGTGACTCAGTGTCAAGGCTGTGAGTTCAATCCTCAGTACCTTACACCAAAAAAAGGACTATACGTTTTTAAAAATAATTAATAGCCTCTATTTTTACAGCACATTCAGGTTTATGAGAACAATTAGGCAAAAAGTGCAAGATTGCCAAGTCTCCCTC
Organism: Dolichotis patagonum; assembly: GCA_004027295.1. Classification (NCBI taxonomy): domain Eukaryota; kingdom Metazoa; phylum Chordata; class Mammalia; order Rodentia; family Caviidae; genus Dolichotis; species Dolichotis patagonum. The sequence goes on along the minus strand of PVJX010020394.1, from coordinate 26,122 downwards.
CCTTGCTCTCTCATCTTTTTCTTGTTAGCTTTTGCTTTGTTATGTAACATCTGTTACAGCCGATGACCCAACATTAACATGGTGTCATCAAATAAGTCCACAGTTTATATTGTCTCACTCTTTGTCTTGCAGAGTTCTGAGTTTTAACAAGTGTGTGGTGCCACGTATCCACCATTATATATAATGGTATGCACCAGTAACATACGTTGTATGTTATTTTCATTACTCTTAAAATGCCTCATCTGTTTATTCTGCTACCTCTTTGGCACAACACGTATAAAGCACTGATTTTTTTGCGTGTGTATGTGTGCCGGGATCGAACTCACGACCTCATGTTTGCCAAGCAGGCACTTACACCGCTGAGCTAGATCCCCGGCAAAGCATTGTTGTTTTAAGCATAGCAATGATTGCCACTTTACCAGAATGTCGTATAGTTGGAATCATACAGTGTGTGGCTTTTTCAGATTTTTATTTTCAAGTTTGAAGAGCTCTTTCTATATTTTGGATACACATTTTTATCAGGTACATTTCAGAAATACCTCTTCTCAACTTGCAACTTGCCTTCCCATTGTTTTAAACGTGTTTTGAGAGAAGGTTTTCATTTAACCCAAATATATATATTTGAGTCATATAACCCGAATACATAATCGATTTTTTTCATGTATCCTTATTTTGGTATAGTGTCTAAAAAACTTATTGACAAACCTTATGTCACCTATATTTTCTTCTATGCTATTTTCTAGTTTTCTTGTTTTGTGTTTTACATTATACCTATGATCCTGACTCTATGTTTTTAGAATTTCAGTAATCTCTGTTCATAACCTTATTATTTCTTTTCTTCTATTTTCTTTGGTTTTAACTTAGTTCCTTTTTTATGTCAATTACAACATACTCCTAGGTCACTGATTGTTTTTTATCAGTGCATGTTTGTAGTTTACATTCCTTGTGTAGAGTTTGTGCATGTACATAATACAACTTAATTTCTTTTTTATCCTCTTTTAAACATTCTTAACTGTATACAGTTAAAATTATAGATTTCCCATTATGCACAGCATCAACTGTATCCTGCAACTTGATATTTTGTAGTTTCATAATCGTTCAGTTGAAAATAAAATTCTAAATTTTATTGAGAGTTCTTTTTAACTCACATATTATGTAGAAATTCATTGCTTATTCTTAAATATCTTAGGATTTATCAAATTAAATTTTATTTCTTATTAGCTCCACAGGATAAGAAAATATAAGTCATGTGAAGTCTTTAACCTTTTTTGAAACTTGTTTTGTGTACTAGGAGGTGGTCAATTTAGACAAAATTATAGTTACAGTGGGAAAATATATATTTCGCCATTCTTTCATACAGTGCATAATGAAATATGTTCATGTAGTTGTATGTGTAGTACCACTGTTTATATCTGTAATTTTAGTGATTGTTCATGTGTATCTGGCGTTACTGACACTGCTGGTTTAAAATTTCTGTTTTAAATGTCTGTTTATCTCCCCTTTCCACTCTGTGCCATCTCTGGGATGACAGTGACGAACCACATGTGCTGTGTTGGTCAGTGGTCAGCTGCATCTAGGACAATGGTCTCATAAGATTACAAAAAGGCTGAAAAATCTCTATTACCTAGTGATGCCCTTGCGCTAATAACACTGTAGTATGACACGTTACTTATGTGCTTATAGTAATGCTATTAGAAGCAAACATATCACACCACTAGTTGTGTAGAAATATGTTATATGCCTGATAATGAAAATAAATGGATACTTTGTGTATTTACTGTATGAAACTTTTTATCATTGCTACTCCTTTTATTCATGAAACATTTATTGTAAAATGATATGTACTCATTTGTGTAATACCATCAACAGGCTCATACGTCTTTTGTTTTCTGGGTCTCTTCATTATGCCATTTCTTTTTGTCTTGATTTAGTTACACATTATTTGGATCACCATGACGTTAGTAGCAAGAGGCTGTTATACACGTGTGCACACACACACGCACACGTACATGCACACACGGGACAGTCTTTATGTGCAATAGGTATATCATCTTGGTTTGCATAATTACCTATGATGTTCACACAATGCTAAAATCACCTAATAAGACATCTCTAAGTGCATAAATCCACCATTAAGTGATGCATGACTATATTATACTTATTTTATAATTGAAACTTTTATCTCTGTGAAATATTCTTCTTAATTTATATCAATTTTTATTGACCTTAAAGTCTTTGTCAGATATTTGGATAGCAATATCAGCTTACTTTTGTTTAGTGGGTTCAAGATATAGTTATTACTGTCTTTTACTCTGAGCATATATGTGTCCTTATTTAACTTGTATCTCTTTTAAGTGGCATACAAGTGTGTTTATAATTCATGGAGTTATTGGTACATGACTCACTAGTGACCTCTTTCTATGAGTGACACATTCCAAGACCCCAGTGGATACCTACAATTGGATAGCACCTGTCTATGATAAGCATAATTTATAGATTTAGTCAGAGTAAGGGATGAAGATAACAAAAATGGAACAATTATAAAAATACACCCTCATAAAGCTATGTCATCCTACTGTTTTCTCTCTTGAAATATCTTATTGTTCTGTATTCACCTTTATTCTTCATGGAATGAAGTGACCTGATACAGTGGCTGTCTAAAATGAAGTGAGGTTAGTGACACAGTCCTTGAGTTGGAGTGTCCCATTACTGTTATCTTTAGCTATCATTGCTGGAAAAGGCATTCTAATCAGCATGAAATCTTGCAGCAGTCCTCTCTCCTGCTTGGAATGTAAATCATTCCTTTTTCTAGCATATCCCCACTGTATATGGTGCCCACTCATTAGTTACTCCCTAGCTGTCTTGGTGATCAGATCAACCATATTGGCATTGCATTTCTTGTTTCAAGTAACCCTTAAAATGACATATAAATATTCTGAATTGTTTATTTGTGACACTTTCCATTTAACTGTTTTTATCATGATTAACTAAAGCTTGGAAAGAAGATGACTACTGGAAGGGGTGTTGTGTAAGCATCTTTTTTGCTAATGACTTTTAAAAACTTCTAAAAAGTTGCTATGATCATTTTGAATTTATTTCCTGTAAAACTATATGTGTTATGGATTTCTAGGCCTTACTAAACAGAGTCATATATTAATGTAACATAGCGTGTATTTTCCAAAGAAGAAATTGCTACACACTGAAACTTTAGAAACCAGTTATAACCTAAGGCCAGATTCATTGCCTGTACCATGATGAGATTTAGTTTATCCATCAGGCCACTATATGGTACAAATGAGTTGGCAATTTTTGTCTTAGGGAACATTATGTTGAAGTATGAAACCAATTCTTTTCCAGAGGCATGGAGTCAGTGCCAAAGGGTAAGTTGTATGTACACTATGAGGTCATCAGAGGTAAGGCTCAGGTGAAAAAATCTGAGTTATATTAATTAATGGACACTATTATAAAGTCGGAAAAAAGAAGTGCCTTAATTGTTAAGCATTAGAAAATGTTGTCAGAGCACGTGAATTGTACTTTTAGCATTAAATTCTTTTCTCATAATAGGCAGTAAATATTTCTATAGGATTGGGAAGGCCTTTTAGTATTTGACAAGAGTAGTAGCATGATGACATTTGTATTTGGGGAAGATAGATAATTCTGGCAACAATGGGTATTACTGATTGAAGAGACAAGACTGTAGAGGCCTGAAGACCACTTCAGGACCTGTCATGATAGCCCAAGTGAAAAATGGTGAGGAGGAGAACTATGATTTAAGCGGGTATGAATGACAAAGTGGAAATCGGGCTGAAAAGGATAGTGCCTACTGAGTGACTGAAGATAGAATTGCGGTAGAAGTATAAAAATTACGCTGAGATATTTAGGGTGGATAATGGTGACTGGGTGGATAATGGTGAACCTCACTGAGACAGAATCCACAGTAAGGGAAGCTGTTTAAGTGCAGGACCAGCTGCTGAATTTGGGGATTTCTAGTTACTTGAATGGGTACAGCTTCCGGAAGTCAGAGGAGGATGGTATCTGTGCCTTAATGGCCAGAGAGAAATAAACCAAAGCCAACTCAGTCAATCAAAACATGGAATTTTAAGAAATGTACACTGTTCTCAAGATCTAAAATAACTTTAAACATTCTGTGGCACTGAAGACAACACCAGATGTACTGATATGCCTCTGTCCTCCTATTCTGAAACACCCAGTATATGACAATTAGAAAGCTGATTTGTCTCACGTAGTGGATTGACCAGGTTTCAGAATCATCTAAGTTGCAGGTACTTTCACCCACTTCTCATTAACTCCTTATTCATTGAATCAGAAACAGTAACCTGAGTGGGAAAAGTAGCAGGGTAGTGAGAGGAAGCTTTTTGTAACATCAGACATTTGATTGTGGGAAAGACATCTTTCTAAACAAAGGCACAGAGTGGGGGTGAACACAGGATCATGGGAATAATATATTAAGAATGGCTTGGTTTTTGTACTAGAATAACAATTAAATTAGGGAAAGGCTAATATTGTATGCTTACTAAGTATCTACTTCTGTGATAAACTAGACACGCATGATCCATTCCATACACATGATGGGAGTTTGCATTATTCACATTTTACTTAGAGGAATTCTGAGGCTGATGCAATTTAAACAGCATGGCTGTGTTAGCATTGCTCATGAAACTTGGGACATTCATTAAGCCCACCAGTTCCCATAGCCTTCCTTTCTCATACATGTGCTCTACTGCTATATGAAGATATCTGAGGAGGCAAAAAAGAATTCTACCTTGATTTAGCAGAGTTACAGTAGGTGAAACTTGCTGAAAGTGCTGGTATCTTAATTTTATAAAACTGTGGATGCAGAATTGAGAAGATTGAGTCTTATCCGAGTGGACAGAGGTTTACATAAACTGTAATACTCCAGTTAGCAAGTACAAAGCTGGGTGCATCACGATTCACTCAGGAGTAGATGGGAGCTAGGAATGTAGGAATGTAACTCAGTAGTAAAGTGCTTTTCTGTCATGTAAGACTCTCTGGGTTCAATCCCCAGCATTTGCCAGGGAATGGGAGATGCAAAAAAAAATGTGGGACAAGAAAAAAAATCCCTTTCTACCAAGCTAGGGAAAGAATCATTCAAATAACACTGCACTACATACTGTAATAAAAAATGCAATATTTGGTATCTTCAGAGAAGACCAGGCACATTCAGTGTGGAATGTCCATTGATTAGTATTTTCAATACCAAGAAAAGATATAATTTTGAAACAGAAAGAAATTGGTGAAATCAGAAGATGTGATAGGAAGAGATAGTTTATATACAATCAGATAAATGTAATATTAGGGTCACATTTTGCTGTGTAAATACATGAGTTAAAAGCAGCTGTGGAACTGAATGTCCAATTCCTAGTATATAGGAGAAATGAGATTCTCCCACAACACAATGGAAAGGTACAGAGGGTTTAAATGTGAGACAATAATAGGGCAGTGAATGGAATTTACATCTAAAAATAATGGGATTTCCTGAGTACAAACATTATCTGAATGGGATATCAGAACATTTGAAATAGCAACAGTAATTTAACATAAAATCCCAGAAACTTTTCTTTAAAACAAATGAATAAAAGGAATAAATATAAAAAGTGTGGGCAAGAGTAGATACACTTTAATGCTTCCCTGTACATTTCTTGTCATTTTCCATTTTTCCACAATTATTTCATATCTAAATAGATATGAAAAAGTCTTTCCATAAAACAAGTGGAAAAACCCAACTGACCTCAGAATTTTTGTCTTCTAAATAGCAAATGTTTGAAGACCCTGGGGCCATATTTACAGTTTTGAAGGGAAAAGTGTGAATCAAATATTTTGCTCCTGCTGTAATAATTTCTAACTATATTAATTTTCCCCACAGACTTAGACATTTAATCCATTTGACATTTAATCCATTAATGTCTGTCTGAGTATGGGTCTGCTAGTTCATCTTCAGGGTTATCTCTACACTTCTTGGTGTGGGCTGGGCTATTCTCATCTGGAAGTTTGCCTGTGAAAGAACCTGCATCCAAAATGATTCTGGTTGTCTTCACAAATGCTTTTCTTGTATCTGACTTACTTGGGGCTTGGTTCCTAAAGGCTGCCTTCTGCACTGGCATTTCACAGCATGGCATTTTACCTCCAGTCCCACAGAAGAATAAAGTCTCCTAAAATGGATCCCTATTAATAAAAGATCAGCACAGAAATCACCTTGGCATATATCATAACCTCATCAACAAAGACTTGGCATTTTCTGCCTCTTGGCATATTTTGCTGATTGGAAGCAAGGCACAACTCTTACCCGCATTCAGAACAGGTATTATACAAAGACTTGCGTCACTGAGTGGCCGTTCTCTTTCCCATGTAGTGCACTTGCAAACACACGAAAGAGTTTTGGTCTTCTTTAACTGAGGGCTGTATGAAATTTAGAAGCAATAACAATGTGTTAATAATCTCATAAATAACTAAAGAACTTTGTAAAGTAGTCCTATTCTTGCAGTATTTACTACCAGATGAGGAGGTTCAGTTTGATGAAAACCATGTTTGAAAAATAAGCCTCATCTGCAGGCAATTCCAGCATTGCACAAAGTGTGACACTACAGGCAATTCCAGCATTGCACAAAGTGTGACACTACAGGCAATTCCAGCATTGCACAAAGTGTGTACCGGTAACAAAATGGATGCGGACTAATCATTGGAAAAATTATGACTATTATACGACCTTAACAATTTTTGCAGAAACGATAAATAATATTTTATTTCAAGGTATAAATATATGGGAAAATTGAAAAAAAACAGTAAAACATCAATGTTAATTCAGTACATTATAGTTTAAAGTGTTACATGTATTTAAAATTAAAATATTTTATTTCTTTTTAAAATTATTTTCAAGAGTAGCTTGGATAATGCTTGCCCTGTCTCAGTTCCGAGAGCATCTTTCTATGCCTTGGCGACTCTGCACACTTCTGTTTAAGTTTAGATCATCTTCCAGCATTTTAACTCTTAAAGCTTCAGTTATGTTCTACAAAGTCTTTGAGAATTTCCTTAACAGAACGTTTTTCACCAGCACCACTTCCGCTGGCACATCTTTGTCGTTGCGTCATAGTTACTTTCTTCACTCGTGTCAGTAAGTTTGCCCTCACCACGTTCCTCAGCCATAGGTGCAGTTTCTTGGGTAGCAGCAGTGTCAGCACCCACGGTTCGCTCCTTCTCTGTACATTCATTTACATCCTATTTACATTTTGCTTCCAGCAGCATCAACTTTGGATTTTTGCTTCATTGTCAGTTTTCTTTGCCAGTTTCTTCTTTTGGTTATTCATTTCTGTAAAATGTCATATGAGTTTATACTTTGGAGACAACAAAATGATTCAGTTACACTGCTTGTTTTCTGTTCATGAACTGAATAAATAGCTGCTTAATGATCATTTACCAGCATACTTTAAAATTGTCATTATGATTGGTCACTTATCATTATGCATAGGTATTACTCACATAGTGATTTATGGATTGAAGATCTTGCAATGAAATTTGTATCTGATTTAGTTTTTCACAGTTTATATACTAGGGTAACTAAAATTTGAACTGTGTTTTGGGAAATTCACATTACTTAGTTATGTTATTGCAGTAGACATTCTTGCGTAATGTATCGTATTCAACAAGTTATGTATACATAAAAAAAGAATAGGCTTTTGAATGTTAAACTGTAATTTTTAAAATACTATGTTTTGGTGTTTTTCAAGTTTATGTCGCCAATCTGATAATACTTTTCTGTATAATTTTTCTTGTTTCTGAGATAAAATACTCAACACAAAGTTGAAGGAGGGAAAGTTTATTTCAGCTCATATTTGGTACAAGTTTCAGTCCATAATCAGCTAGTTCCAAGGCAGTGTAGCATGGCAGAAAGGCATCAGATAGGAGAAATGGTTGATGGAAGATAGAAGCCAACCAAAGCAGCAAAGTGGCAAGCAGCAAGTGACAAGCCACTTTCTGTCCCTTATGTCCTATCCAGTTACCCACCCTTAGGGTGGGTACCACTCATCTGCAAGGTGTGGCACTCTTAATCCTAGCATTGTATCCTGAATCAATCCGGGCATCACATTTTGGTCTCAGCATCACATATGCTAGATTCAGCTACCCCCATAGCCCCACCTATGACCACATGAGGCTGTGGGGGGATGTCTAGGCACAAGCCATAATGCTTTACATCGAGCAAATAATTTAATGTTAAAGTAGGTATTTAAAATAGAAAACAGATTAAATTGATGGGTGTGACGATAACAGAATTGCTGGCAATGTTTTCAAAAAATATTCAATCTTAAACACTGCAGTATATGTTACACATACAGTCAAAACAGTATTTTAAGAAAGGTTAGTTTTATACATTTTTTATATGATTAACCATAGCATACCACTAGTCAGCAAATGTTTATTGAGTAGCTACTGTATATCCGCTACACGACCGGCACTGTGTATACATGAGTGATTAGAACGTATTTTCTATTCTTAAAGACTGTATGTCAAAGGAGGTACAGACATTGAATTGGATGGCTTTTAAATGACAGAGTAAGATTACATGCTAAAGCACAAAGGGCAGCAATAAATATGTGGAAATGCTGGATTTTACAATGTGCACTGAGTTACTGAAAATGAAACGCAGGTTTTTTTTGTTGTTTCTTATACCATTATTTGTATTTCAATGCTGGATGTTTTGTGAAATATAAGAATTTGAGATAAAGCATACAAAATTCTGTATTACAGCATAAGAAATATGATGCAAGTATCCTTGAGCATCTATATGAGTTAGTCAAGAGTAATGAAAGAGTCAGAGTTGCCTTGCTGTTTAATACATATGTATGACTAGGACAGAGAAAATGTGTAGTGACCTCATTTGCCTTATTGGGAGCCTATGAGTTTTTTTATGAGTTTTCTTTTCTGATTTGGAAATAAAGATTGCTAAATATGCCACTTATGTGAACACTATAAAAAATGTAGTCTAATTCTAGCTCTGTTCATTTTCAGTTTGTTTAGAAGCTAATATGTTTAAAAACCTGTAGGGTGAATATTTTTGATGCTCTCAAAAGAATCTCTAAAATATTTCTCTCCATTCTGATCACCACATAATGCACCACCATTACAAGGAAACATACAACTGATTTTGGAGAGACACTTTTTCAGTGAGTGTGCTTTTCAAGAAACATTTTGGTTATATCCTTTTGTGCCAAATGTCTCACTAAACTCAGAGCATGACACAGTGAACATGACTATCTAGCTTTCTTTGTAGACCTTGGGAAACACAATCTAAATAGGATGCTAAGTTCACAGGCCCTGGCTGCATTCTGAAAATTATTCCTCTACTTAAAAGAGCTCTAGGAAACTTTGTTTTCCCACATGTACCCATTCCACTCCATCTCCACCTGCCACTTGATTATAATTATAATTTATGTTTTCTTCTTTCAAGTAGAAACATCTCTACTGTAGCCCTCAGCAATAATCTCATGAGAATTCATGCCCAGATAGTTGCACCCTAATTTGCAATGAATCAAGTGTTAAGAAATGCGGCTATAGGCCAGCTATGGTAGTGCATGCCTGTAATCCCAGCACACAGGAGGCTGAAGCTGACCACTGTGAGTTCCATGCCAGTTGAAGCTACAAAGAGAGTTTGAGGTCAGCGTGAACTGCATAGTGAAATTGTGTTGCAAAAAAACCAGGAAAAAAATGGCTACTACATGGTCTCAGTGTGAACAAGTGCTGTTGCATCATGGGAAAAGACATTCAGACAAAAGATTAAGAGTGGAAAAAATGAGGTAGATGAAGGAGTGGGGACTAATGAAGGAGAAAAAAATGGGATAAGAATAAAAAATACATAAATTATGAAAAAAATCTGAAAGCTACTTTACGGAGCCTTTGCAATAGCTATGACATTTTTTATGTTTCTGAAACCAAATGATTAATAATTGTCTACAACTTCCAGGTTCTGACAACTTCATAGGGTAATAGCATTTATCAGGCTTTGATATCCACACATGAGGAGAATCCTTTGGGTATACTTTATATTCCTATAGTGTTTCTGAAGAGATCTGATATATAGTTATCTAATTTTCTCTTACCCATTTATTTAAAATCCGAATTCTTGCTTCTTAATATTCTTATACACATTCCACTGAAAATTCTCACCAGCCTGATAAAATGTTTTAGACATCTTCATGACTTCATGCTTTTCTATTATTACGGTGGTGGTTTTGCTCAGGAAATTTTTAGAAGAATTTAAAAAGGGTGGAAAGTATCATTATATATTTTGTACTTCATTGACTAAAGCATGGTACTTTGAAAATGTTTCTTTAAAAGCTTGGGAATCATTTGTAATCTTACCATGATTCATAATTACATTTAAAATTTAACTAATAACACATATATATGGTTTGCAATTCAATAAATACAAGAAAGCTGAGTTTCTTCCACTCATGTCCCACAGAGAGTCCTCTTCCCCAGGAAGAACCAAAATTATCTGTTTCTTGTATATTCTTCCAGAAATAATTTGGGCAGTTTAAGTTATGTATATAAATATACATATATAATGTGTGTGTGCATATATATATATTATACTATATATATACACAAATATATATATATTTTACATATATATATTAAATATATTATATATATATATTATGCAAATGGTACCATTCCTTGCATTAGTTTTGCTGTAGTAAGTGTATTTTGGAAATCATTGCATATCAACCCATAAAGACCTCCTTTGTTGATTTATATGACTGGGTAATATTCCATGATAATGTCACTTAACTGGTATCTTAATGAATATTACCTGGGATGTTACTAATATTTTCATTCTTGCTAGCAAAAATGACTTAATGGATAGCCTTGAACATATTTAATTTTACTTGTGCACAAATATAACTTTAGAAATAGAGCTCATAGGTCAAAATTATGTCCAGTTTTAATTTTGATAGATGGTACTCAAATGCTATCTGAGATTGTTCAGATCTAAATTGTTGCTCAAAAGTCTTATACATTCAGAGGCAGGGCTTTTGTAAAATGATTAGATCGTGGGGGTGGTATACACAGTAAGAGAGTTCATAGCTGAATGTGCTGTTAGGAGGTGGAGCCCAAATAGAGGAAGTGGTTCCCAGTGAGTAAGCCTTCGGAGGATATGATTGTGATACTGACTTTTCCTTCTCCTGCACTCATGGCTGCCATGAGTAGAGGAGGTTTCCTCTGGCTTGCCCTTAATCCGTGCCATTTGTGTAGAGCCAGTTATCCATGGACTAAACCCTACGAAACCATGGGTCACATAAACCTCTCTTCCTTTAAACTGCAAGTTGCATATATTTTGTACTGTGACAAAAAATGATTAATTTACTATCAGAAGATTTGTTGTTTCTTAATACATCCATACCACTATCTGCTTTCATAACAGTGCTATTATATAATGTGATATTTTGCATTCTGGTAAATTCATAGAATATATTTAATTTTCTTTATTTTTAGTTAGGCTTGAATGTATTTTCATAGGTAAAAGGCAGTTTCTGCAAACTGATTAGGACTTTGCCCATTTTTTTGTATTGAATTACTGTTCTTTTTCTTATTGATTTTTAGAAGCTTTTGCTAAAGTAGGGAAATGCTGAGTTCCAAAAAGTCTCATTTACTTTAAACTTTTATTTTTTACCAGACATATATTTAAATACAGTTGAATTATTGAGATATTTATTTATGAGTTTTGGCTTTTATGTCAGTGTAGTTGAATCTTCCTTCTTCCTATATGATTAGAAAACAATTAATCCATCTGTTTTATTGATAATTTTTATTATCTTATTTTTTATATTCTATCTTGATCCTTTGGAACTTATTCTAATAGATTAATGTAAATAGCAAAAATAGTATATATACATACAGCATTTAATTAGACAATGTAATGAAAGAAAAAATTGTCATCAACAGCAACAAATTAAAATATGTGCAAATAGTTTATCCACTTGTTGCTTTTGATTGTCGCCTCCTTCAATATACTAAAGGGCTTTGACCCTCCTTTTCCTCACTACTAGTTTATCTCTGTGAAGAAAAATCCCCCTTGATCTTCCCTTTTTAAGATACTTGAAAAATTCACATACCACCTTAATTTGGTAACTGTATTATTCACTTCCATCATAACCTAATTAATTAGAACAATGCTGTGCTTTTCTTTGTTTTTTAACTTTATTTTCATCAATACATTTGCCATTTATACTGATCATGTTAATCATATGAAATTTGTACCTGTACATAATATATCTTAATTCTTTTTTGCCCCATTCCCCTCCCCTCCCTTCAATGCTTCTTCTGCTCCTTATTTATAAAAGTTTTGTTTCTATTTTTTCTGTTTGTTTTACCTTTTCCTTCCTTCCCTTCCCTGCTTCTTTTCCGTATTCCGCTTACGTTTGAGTGTGGTCTTCCTACTTCCCAGTATCCATTCTTCATTATGCTCCTTATTTACTCTGTGTTTCTCATAAAGTTTGACACATTTGTGGGAAAACAGATGTGCTTTAAGACCATAATCTTAATGTGACATAAATAGGGTGCCCAAATTTAAATATCGCATTGGTTTTCTGCACTCACCCTCTTTTATTATCACTGCTCATTGCCTCCTAATGATTCTGCAGTAAGACTTCCTAGCCAACTTCCTAAATTTTAGTTCATTTTAGTAACTTTCATGTTGACCAATGCACAGACCATTATTTTTCCATCTTCTTTCTTCGCTTCACCTGTGTGTATCCATTGTTAATTTCTTAAAACATTCTCTTCTTGGATTTTAGGTTAGCATTCTTCTGATTTTTAACTAAGTCTTGCAAACTGAGCTACCAGGATATTGTTTCCAGACAACCTCCTCTCTGTACCCTCAAATGACAATTTTTCTTTGTTGCTTGTTTTCCCCTGTAGAGAACTTTATACTATTGCCATTCAGTAATTAGTTGTACGATCAGTGACTAATCTCTCCTATTACAAGTATAAAAGTTATGGTCTTAAGCCATTCTTGACATCACTAGTTTTATCTCTGTCCCATTATCCTTGCTTTTGGCCAAGTTCAAGCCAATATCTTGGTTGGAGCCTTTGTTAATCCCATCACTGTGTGACCTGCTTCTGATCTTTCATATTTTAGCTTCAATATTACCTCTGACACTTTCCCTAACCATCCTAGTTTAGATGATCCTCCTTGCTATTTTGAGTTTAACATTTTCTTTATTTTCTTTGGAAAACATTTCAAAGTTTGTAGTTTTTTATTGACTAGCTTAACAATTTAATTTATTGCTACCTCATTAGAATATGGATTTTAACAGGACAGGACCCTTTTATATCCTGTTTCTATAGTTTTATGAGCAACCAATATGTATCTGTCATACAAGGTTATTGGTAAATATTTATCAATGTGAAGGAGAAAGGAAACTAGGGCAAAAAGCAGGAAGGGACAAACGACAAAGGCAGGTCAGTTTTTATTGTTTCTGATTATTTCTTCAACTCTTACCACAGCGACTTTCACATTATGGGCAGGGAGGAACAACTTGCAAAAATGAACTAATTTCCCAGGTTTTTCTTTTCTCTCTCCCCTATGCTAAGAGGCCAACTACCATGGATATGCTAGTGACTTCCAAATATGAATCTGGGACCATTTCTCTAGTTCAAGAACTGCATGCCAAGGGGTGTGTGGTGACAAACACCTATAATCCTAGCACTCCTAGAGCCTGAGTCAAGAGGATCAAAAGTTCAAACCCAACCTGAGCAATTTAGCAGCTAGTGATGATCTTTCTGAAAGGAAAAAAAAAGGAATGAGATATAACTCAGTGTGAAGGCTGTAGGTTCAATCCCTGGCACTGTAAAACAAAACAAAACAAAACAAAACAAAACAAAACAAAACAAAACCATACCACAGGAAAAGACACCCAATTAAGTTATTCCACAGACCTTATAAATAAATGCTCAGAATTAATTCTTCTCCTATATTATTTACTTTAATAAATGAAGACATCATATTTTCAGATGTCTTTGAGTCACTTGGGTAAGTAAATCCTTCCACTAAACCTGGCTCATTTAAAGTTCAGTGTTGTATCTACATCCCTCAAATCTCCTCCTCTCTGTCCCAATACAATAACCTAAATGTCAAAATAGCACTGTTGCCACAGATCCACAGATAGTCCTAAAACTTGAATCTCATTTTATCACTCTTTTCGTAGCCTTCCAGGTTCTCCATGTTTTCTGACTTGTTTATCAGGCAATGCTTGTTTAAGAAATTTTTAACTTCCAAATTTACTACGCAGGGCTCTCGCATAATTCAGCTCCTAACTTCTTGTGCTCTGTGTATTTCATATCAGAGTCATAAGGAATAGCTTACAATTGTACAAAAATATTCATTTTCATCTAGAAAACTGAGAAGCATTTCCAACATTCTTAATTCCTGCTCATTTAAAGTTACAAATTACCTCACATTGAAGTGCGATTCAGGTTCTTTGGTTAATTCACATCATATCTCTCCCTGTATATCCTTCTGTCGCAATCGACACACTGCACTCTGATTGTGTGTTCACTTACCTTCTTTCCATCACTAAAAGTTTGAAAACTAGTGTTGCATAGATAAATAGCTAGTGTTCATCATATAACCTTAAAACTAAGGTTGTAACCTCATACCAGAGTTTGAAGTATTAAAATCTCACTCCAAAATCAGCAGCAAAACAAAGAAACCTGAATCAGCAGTGCAGACTAAAGCAGAAACAGGCAAAGGAGTCTGAGGCACAAAGAATATTGTAGCCAAGAGTTAGAGCCCTAACATTAGAACAGAAGTGCTCAGAATGAGTGGAGATCCTTGCCCTTACTCAACACAGCAAACAGTGGGGCTAAACTGGTTTTCGCAAGAATACACTTCTTCAAAGTTTGCCTATGACACATTGAGCACACAAAAGCACAATGCTTGGTTTGACTTATATGTGGTATCAGAATATTCCTTTTGGGTAAATAGTAGAATGCATAAATATATGCATAGAATATAACAAAAACTCTAATTTTGTTTTGTTTTCTTTTGCATTTTGATTTAAAGCCCTAAGGATTCCCTGTACATTAAGATAGTTTCAAACTTTTTTTGTTTTTGCTTTTAAATATTAAGTGTCAGGAGAGACAACAGGGAGGACAAGTCTTCCAGTTTTACAAATGGAGGCAATTTCTTAGACGTGGTTAAGTCTCTCAAAGGAGTTGTTCAGCTGGATAAAGAAAGGAAGGAGAGAAAGAAGGCAATTCTAGAGGTTCCTGTGTGTCACATAATTACACGTGTTATCACCTGTTAATCCTGACAATAAATGAATGAAATTAATATTTTTACACTTATTTCACTGAAAGAGGAGCAGAAATTACACAGCTTGACTAAAAGTGACAAAGTTAATGTGAGAGACTCAATATTCAACTTGAATTTTTCTGGTTCCAAAGCCTGACATTTCAACCAGAATTTCTATTGCTGTCTGCATCTTCATCGATATTGTTTCTCATCATCGTTCATAAGAAGATACATTCTCACTTGCGTTATTTGTTTGGCCCTTTGGTGTAGTATAATTACATGAAGGAAGAAAAGGCCACTTGTAAAAGAAATTCTGAATACTCGTATTATCTTCAGTACTTATAAAATAGCTGTCTGTATAAAGCTAAAATGGGGGCATATTTTCAATCAGCATATCCAGTATTATCACTTAGGTTTCATCTAGAAAGAGCAATCATTTTTAATACATCTTATGAGAAGAATGTTTAACTGTGTTTTCATGGTACTGTGACAGTTTATATTGGATTTGAAATATGTGTTCTGAATCCACGAACTCAAATCTCTATTAGGTGCAATATAAAGAGAATAACAAAATAGTAATTCTTAACAAATAAGCTTCACTGTGAATTGAATATGGTTGTGTTTCATAAAATGTTATTACGCTTTTTATTTATGAAAATTTATTAGACTGTTGTGGTTTAAACATCGCAGTAGTAGAATTTGTATATTCAGTTTTTTTTTGTTTTTTTTTTTTTTTGAGAAACTATATCATCCTTTGGGTCAAATTATTCCTTCCAGTTTTCTATCCGGAT
>PVJX010020394.1:0-5000 GCA_004027295.1 Dolichotis patagonum | reverse complement strand
TTCATTTGAGCAGAGGCATGATCTCTGCTTTGTCTTCTGATAACTTTTCTAACCCCTTCAGTGATATTCACATAGAATTACAGCATAAATATCTTTAATGATGTATGCTGATAAAAGCTAAAGTTATCACCTACCAATTTTAGGATAATGCCTTTTTTTGCTTTTGCTTGTCTGACATATTTCAAAACAGTTTCAGAATATTTCCCTTCTTATTTCAGAAAGCATTACACTATCTTTGTGTTTGTTTACTCAGTCCTACTTGGTCCATCAAAAACACAATAAAGTTTGTTTGATTCATAAGACAGGAAAATAAATAAAGATAAATAAAAATGCTGCTTGATGTAACATCCCAGGTTTTTGCCTGCTTATATTGTAAATATAAGGAGGGAAAAGAGAAATGTCCCATTAAAATTGATTATATTTCTTCCTGTCACCCCAGAAGATTTTGACTGCTAACACTACAGTGCTTACTCAGATACCTATTCAAAGCCTCCTGTTCTTTTGGAATCATTCGATGATAGACTCACTAGATTTTCCTTTGCCTCCTAACCAGGGCTTTTCTAAGATAAATTCCCCTTCTGTCCCTCATTACACATTTAAATATTCGTAGTTCATTGGAATATTAGCATGAGTGGAATTATATAACTAATGGAAAATATTTTCTGAATTTTAATAGTCTGCCAACTATTCTAGGTGTGTTTCAGAAAATTAGTCATATATTTTTTTAAATCTAATGTTTGTATCTAAATATTGATAAATAAGGTTCATTGTGAATTGTTTTGTATGTACTCACATAACTATTTTTATCATTCACCTCCCAGATTAGTTTATGATAGCAAAGAAATGGATGGGGCAGTAACAAAGGACAAAGAAATGGAGTCGCTAAAAATGGAACTCTACTCTTTGAAAATTAATTGCCAAAAAACGACAAGTGGAACAGTGTACATATAACATGTAATTAGCCTTTATTGGAGGAAAAAAACTAATTTTCTACTTTTTAAAACAATTTCCATTTTGTGTAACCTCAAATTCACTTTTTCTTTGTTTTTATGGATGTGCTGTTTTCAGCTTATGTTTGCAGAGTTTTTAACCTTACAAATAAAACTAATTCTTAGTCTTATTTAGTAGAATTAGTCTTATTGGTAAGGTTAAAAAATCCAAAGGGAACCTGTGCTTTCCTATCTATGCAATTATTTTTGTATTTTTTGTAAATTTCTCATGGAATTAGAGAGTTCTATTAGCTGTGTACTAGTTGGTTTATCTTTCTACATGCCCATATGTCAGTTTTAGATGACAGTTTTCTAGAAGAACAACCAGAATCCGCTTAAAATTTGCAGAAGTTGATATACAGTGCACACTAAATAAATATGATGTTAAAATGACCACAACATAATAGTCACATTTACGTTGTTACTATTATTTTTAAGGTGCTTATAAATCATTTTAAAACTAAAGTTAATCTAAATACATAGTAAAAAGGGTAACAGATTACATGATAAGAAAGTTAATGAACTTAAAGGTAGAAAACTTATGTAACTTTGCAGAGAAACCATATCAGTTGTAATAAACTGTAATAGATTCATATCATATGTATTGATGGAAATCTTACTATAAATTTTCAGTGTATTATCGATAGCTCCATGCACAGGGAAATGAGAAACAGAAGTTTGCTATGTTTATTAATGATCAGTTTGTAAATCAAATATGTTTATTTGTAAATGCAGAGATAATGAAAACACTAATTATGGAAACACTTGCTTTAAATGATCATATACATATATAAATGTAATTCCATGTAAATCTGTATATGTTTGTATCTATATAAGTGATCTAAATTGGCAGTTTTTAAAATGCTAGCATGTTTATCTTTGTTCCTTCATTTCAATTTGATTTCTTGTTATTTGAAGAGAATATGAGTTAAATGATTGTCGGGGAAAACAGGCACATCTGTCCATAAATAAGGTATTCCCCCAAACTGCTTGTTCTATCTATTCTATTTTTATGAAAGAAGAGGTAATTAAGTAATGAACTTGTTAAAACAACTAGCCACTTGGGCAACCAGGGCCAATCAGTGTTACAACATACATTGCAGACTGCTTTTTATTAGGACATTGAAATGTAATAATTTAATGTGTGTCCATATAGTCTTTGAAAATCTAGAAATAGTTTTGAAATCACTGAATTGTTTTCTCATGTTTTTTTCACATGTTACAAATTTACATCTAATCTGTATTTCAAAATGCCAACCTGGGAAAAAGAAAAGTCACAGCTATCTGTCAATGTTAAATATGAAGGTTTTGGTTCTGTTTTTGCTTTGTTTTGAGAAAGAATTAATGTACCCTAGTTTTCTTTTTTTCCCTCTTCCTTGTTCCTTTGTAATATTAATTTCTCCTTTCTTTATAGCATAGAGTGCCAGATGGTAAAAGTTTGAACTGCATTAAAAATTACTATTAAAATAAATTGTGGGCCATCTCTATTAATCTTTTTCCTGTTTTCAAAGACACAGTGTCCCATAAATTTATTCTAAAGCGGTTATTTACATAAATACTTGCTTTTATTTACAGTAAACGTGAATTGTTTTTGCTGGGAAAGAAAGTGATTGCTTTTTCAAAGATTGTAAACTTGGCAAGTTGACAAGTGGTTTGATTCTGTGCTGGTTACTACAAGCAGTGCTTTCAAACAGAGCAGCCTGCACTGAACTGAGCAGGGTACTCATCAACAATTTTCCTGTTTTTTTTTCTCTCCATACTTTTATTTTCCTCACCCTTTTTTTTTTCTGTGAAGTCATGTTCCAGGAGCTTTCTTTTATGTACTTTCTTCCCTTTTCCTCTGTCTTTCACTATCTCCTTTTTTCTTTGCTTCTCATTCTCAGAAACTTTTAAGAAAAAGAAAGTGATGGAAAAGAAATTTTAGACAAAAATTTTCCCTTCAGTTTAATGAATATCCTTTGAGTAAACTCTAAACTTCTGGACTTGCTGATACAAGTTCAGTTGCTTGAAATAAGATAAAGTTTAAAAGAGATACTGAAATGCTAAGCCTGTGATTCCTTCTTTCAAAAGACCTCTTTAGATGCCCATTTTTCATCTATAGGTATATATGTCCAGAAAAACTTCTATATGGGTTACTGCATGTGCTATTATAGTGAACTGTATCACTATATGTATTTCCTTGTAGTATATATGATATATTATTTGTGTGTGAATATATGTATATGTATATATATATATATATATATATATATATATATATATATAATTTTGAAGGTGGTGACTGTTTTATGTAAGTATATCCTGCACATATGCTTTTTACTCATTATCAATTTAGATAATATATATTTACATGCCTATTACTCCTTATCACTTAATACTTATTCTTCACTTTAAGCACACCCTTTAAAGCTCTCCAAAAATGTGTACTCCTAGCTGATGACTTATGAAGTATTAATACTATCATGAAATTGTTTTTAACTATACTCTCACAGGCTCAAATGTCCTCACATAGGACTGAAGTGATATGAGTTGTAAACTTGGTATCTGAGAAAATCTGACATAGCTTAGAAACTAACGTCTAAATACTGTGCTAATTTAACATTTTTATTATACCATTGCATAATTTGAATACATTAAATTATTGATTCTGTGGACTAGGGCTTTTGAACAGTTGGAAGGTACATTAAGAGACCCTTGACCACTCAACCCTTGTCCTGTCTCTCTCTGTGCTAGGTGCCTGTGTCAGTGGCCATGATGACTCCCCAGGTGATTACCCCTCAGCAAATGCAGCAGATCCTTCAGCAGCAAGTGCTGTCTCCTCAGCAGCTCCAAGCCCTTCTGCAGCAGCAGCAGGCAGTCATGCTGCAGCAGGTAATGTGGGTTACCTGCTTTGGTGCTCTAGCCTGGCCTGGAAGGTGTGCAATCCTATCTCAGTACAGTGCGCTCTCTTCACAGTTCAGTCTACACTTAAGAGGATAATATATCAGCATGTTAGACCATAAATGGAACATCTTAATCATAATTGTAGAACTGTATAAGGAATGCATATGCCTTATTCTTTTTAAATGTATCAAAGTCTAAAATAAGAGCAGAAAGACATGTAATTTGAAAATGGAGATGAATCAGTATTTAAAAGTCTGAAAACTTGAGTACATGTGACTTATAGATTTACCAACAAAAATACAAAGAAACTTATCACACTGTTGTTTACTTTAAAAGTCCTAATTCTTTAGCCCTTCTTTAATTTCACATATATAGGAAGTATGTCAATTCTAATGTGAAGAAGTAGCATGTTAAATTTCTGCTCTCTGAAAATAAGCTATCATCTAGTAAAAAAGTAATCTACTTATTGGAATAAAGTTAGCTGTAGTTAAGCTACAAATTCGTAAGATACCGCTTTTAAAAATAATAAACTTAGTGTTCATAATATATATTTTATTGGAGCCTTGAATACATAAAAAATAAACTTTATATTATATACTTATTTACCATGCGGAAAACAATGTGTTTTAATCTCAGTTTTTATTCTGTTACTCTGGTGTCATTTCTGATGATGACTACAGGTTAGTTATATCTCTGAGTCTTGCAACATTGTTCCAAATATCTAACAGATTAAATTATCCTTTAAATAAGTATTGAACATCCTGATTTTATGGAACTGACTTGATTCTTATGAGTGAGAAGAATAGAACTTTATGTGCTAGTAGGACTTCAAACATGATCACTTAGGATATTAATTTGACACTGGTCCTGTACATATTTTTGTATACCTTTCCGCTTAGGAGATTTTGGATTCTGGATTGGAAATTTGTGGAGCTGTCTTGGGGGGTGGTGTATGTAGAGCTGTCTCTTTGAGTCCAATGCATAACTTTTTGGTCCCTTTTTGTGAGGTGAATATTAATGGCTGCTCTACCATGTGCCAATCTAGAAGCGTTTAGGAGATATATAATACATGAAACTTTTGCCTTTATTTATTAAAGTCAAAATGGTTTATTCAGCAACAACTACAAG
>PVJX010020393.1:0-33604 GCA_004027295.1 Dolichotis patagonum | reverse complement strand
ACTGTTTCTATGTGGCCTGTGTATGGATTTTTAATGGCTGACCCTTAATGCTGGTATATTGTTATTAACCCTTGATCTTACTCAGAAATGAGAGCTAGGGTGAAATTACCACCAGCATATTAGAGCCTTTTATTAGGACTCTGTCGTAGTCATATTAATTAGTTCATTCATATTTTTGTTCTGTCTCATGTGCCACAGTTATTTCACCAAGGTAAGAATTGATTGTATTTTGTCATTCTTTGGACAGATCTTTTTCTTTGTAGGAAATGCTAGTTAATGTTTACAAATTTCAAGAGGATTTTATGTGGATCGAAGGCTTAAATGTTGCCATTATGGAGCTCATCTTTAGGATGACTTAACTATGGCAGTGTTAAGAATAGGTTCTAGAACAAAGCATTTGCAGGTAGAGAAATCAGCTAACAACAGGATGAGGTGGTGCGCCCTATAATTAAAGCACTCTGGAGGCTATGGCAGGGCAGTCACCATGGTTCAGTGCTGCCCCTGGGCTACATAGTTGAAGGCCAGTGTTATCTGCAAAATGAGGCCCTGTCTCAAAACAAAAAAAAAAAAAAAAAAAAAGAAAAAAAAAGCTACAAGACTGTATAGTTCTTTCAATCTAAAAGTTCTCATTAGCCTTTTTTTTGGCAACAAGGTGTTGCTGTTCAGTTCAGGGTGGCCTTGAACTCACTAAGGTAGTCCAGCAGGCTGGGCTTGAACTTGTATCAGTCCTTTTACCTCAGACTCCTGAGTGCTGGGATTACAGGTGTGCTCCACCACATTCAGTTTAATTAGACCATTAAGAGTCAATGAAGCATGGCCAGGGATTTATTTTACCTCAGTGGCATAAGCCCCTGCCTGGCAAGCTCGAAGTTGTTTGATCCCTGGTACCAAAAAAAAAAAGGCAATGAAGCTAGGTATGGTGGGCCACATAGTGAGTTGAGTTCAAGGGAATCTGAACTGCATAGCAAGACCCTGTCTCAAAAAACCACTCCTTCCTAAACGGGTCAGTGAGACATTTGCTTCTTGGAAGAGGGAAATAAAAAAGGTTAGTTTTTCCATATTATGACTTGAATAAATAAGAATGATTAGCAGATATTTTAGGACTGTGAAGGCTTTGCACAAATTCGAAGGCACTTGATTAACAATATGTTTAAAGAACAATTAAAAGGCTTGTTAAGATTGGGCGTGGAAGCTGGGCGTGGTGGCACATGCCTGTAATCCTAGCACTTGGGAGACTGAGGCAGAAGGACTGCTGCCACAAGTTCAAGGCCAGCCTGGACTACATATCAAGACCTTATCGCCAAAAAAAAAAAAAAAAAAAAAAAAAAAAAAGACTTGTTAGATTTCATAGGACAAAAGTATCCAATGAACTATGTATTAATTTAAAAGAAATTTTTTGTGGCATAAGCACCTGCCTTGCAAGTGCTCGGTCGTGAGTTCGATCCCCGTAACAAAAAAAAAAACAACTCAGAAATTTTTTTTGCTTGTTACTTAATTCTTCGTTAGTATATCCATAAGTTTCTTTACATTCTTTGAGTTGTAATTTTTCTTCATTATAAATATGGAAAGATAAACCATAAGCTTATTATATTGCATTTTTACTATTAAAATGATTCTAAAGCATAAGAGATACCTTTTACTCTTGCACTAATCAGATTGGTTGGACCAAATCCTAAGTTGAAACTGTTGGTAATTTTATTGCCTTAGCCTCCTGAGTAGCTGGGTTCTGAGTAGCTGGGACTGTAGGCATGTGCCACCACATCTAGCCTAGAAATAAATTTCTAAATACTATATTAGCTATTAGAATATAAGAAGTAACACACCAGTGATAGGTTTTTTTACCCAATGGGATATGTTGTACTAGTGCAAGGATTAAATGTTGATCTGTTGATATATGAGATTATATCAGTGAAGGAATCTACAAATGTAGTAAGCCATCAGAAGCAGCTGAGGGGGTTTAGCTCAGCGGCTGGGGTGAGTGCCTACTTGGCAAATTTAAGGTTGTGAGTTTGATCCCTGGCACAAAAACAAAAACAAAAAAACCCCAAACCAGCAGCTGAGGGGGCATTTGATAACATCATTAAGACTTTTTTTTTGTTTGTAGAGATTGAACCCAGGGTTGTTGAGTGGTAGAGCACTTAAATACCTACCTAGCATATGCAGGGCCAAAACCAAAGCATACAGGAAAACCAATGGAATGGAATAGCCCAGGAAACGACCTCATCTATATGGTCAAATGATTTTTGATTATGGGCCAAGATCATTCAGTGAAGAAAGGAAGAAATGATATCAGAAGCCCAGATAAAATAAAAATAAATGGGTTTGGGTTAAAACAGCATGGACCAAGCCTCTTTCGTGTTGCAGATGTTCTACTAGGTGCCTGTAAAAGAAAGATAAAGAAATAACCAGAACTTTAAATTGCTCATTGATTGATGCAAAAACATAAAACAAGGCAAAACTTCTTGACATGGGTCTTGGAAGTAATTTCTTGGATATGACCCTAAATGGACAGGCAGCAAATCAAAAATCAAGTTGGAACATATCAAATAAAAAGCTGCTGCACAGCAAAGGAAACAGTAAGCAAAATGAAAGAGCAGCCTACAGGGTGGGAGCCCTTGCCTTAAATTTGGGAGTAGCTAGAGTTACAGGTGTATAACACCTTGCCTGCCTGTTTGTTTCATATAGTTCGCCACAGCTAAAGATAAAATATTTAAAATGTTAAGTTCGAATGATTGATTTTATAAGCAGCAGCAGTGGACCTGATACTAGAGGCAAAGAGTTAACAAAACAACAGAGAAAATCTAGGCCATAACATTCACCAAAAGGCCCTCACATTTAGTAATTGTCACAGTGTTGCAAATTAAAATACTAGTGAAAAATAACAATATGGCCATCAAAGGGCATAGACAACACTTTCTGATAGAGAAAATAGTATCGCTGTTGGACCTCCAAATGATGTAAGGGAAGAAACTAGAGCTCTCAACCTGCTAGATGTCTAATATGGAAGAATGAATTAAACAACAATGGCGGTTAGGGCTGGGGATTTAGCTCAGTGGCTTAAGCGCCTGCCTGGTAAGCAAAAGCTCGTGAGTTTGATCCCCGGTTCCAAAAAAAAAAAAAAAAAAACAATGGCAGTTAGAGTAGAAAATAATTACTGAGGGGAGGAGACAGCTCCTGAGATGGTGCTCCAGGAGCGTGCTCCAGCAGGTTTCCATGGACCCCGTTTTCCAGAGCAGAATGATGAGGTGGGCACAATGTGGGACAAAACTGATCCGGCAGTAAGATTACAAGTATAGCTGCTTGGGTAATGTTGGCCCAGTGAGGAAGCAGGTCATGTAGCAAATGTACGTGGAAAGAACAAGGATCTTTTTTGGAAGAGAGAAGAGCCGGGTCACCCACTTGGGTGACAGATGTCTATCTAGACTTTATTGGACCAGGTGATTGCAATTGTAGTACATTGCTTATCCCTCGGGGAGGCTTGTAGACCTGGTCATTTCATCTTTATCTTGTGGCCTGGCCTCCAGCAGCGGTGCCTCCAGCCACAGTTGTAAGATTATCATCATCTTCACTGAGTTCCCTTGAAGGCCCGGCTCTGTCTGACTGCCTCTAATATTTCTACCTAACTTAGCTGTCCCATTGTGTAGAAAATGGTTTTCTCTTGCATGGTGGGAAAGTTGCTATAGCCCCTTTGAAAAGCAATCCTGTAAAATCTGTCTTTAAGAACTCACCCATGGGACTGGGGACTCAGCTCAATGGCATAAGTGCCTGCCTGGCAAGCTTGAGGTCATGAGTTCGATCCCTGGTACCAAAAAAAAAAAAAAAAAGTAAAAAAAAAAGAACTTACCCATATAAGGTTTTTTACATATATGTATAAATATATATGTATATGTAACTACACACATTATATAAATACACTACACACACACATATGTATATTATATATATATATATATATAAAGTTTATAGGCACCTTTTAGGCATACATAATGATCACAGTCCTTATGGGGAATTTGTACCTGTACATGGTACAACTTGATTTTTTTCTCAGTCCCATACCCTCCAATACCTCTTCCCCACCTTATTTATAAAAGCTGTATTTTTAATGTTTCTAATTTTTTTCTTTTCCCTTTCTTCCTTTCCCCCTCCCCATCCTAGTTCCCCTTCCCATTTGAACATTTTCTTCTGATTTCACAGTGTCTCTTGTACATTTTGGTATAAGGTTATAAGGATTTTTTTCTTAGCTGTTCCTCAAAAATGGGATTTTATCACACTTAGATTTAGTGGAGACAGAAGAATGAGCTTCACTACCTTGTGAAACTGGCACAAAAGAGGAATGGGGACATTGACTTTACAAGATTGTCACACACCAAGAAAATAAAACCAAGAAGTCATCTGAATATTAAAAATATTTAGCAAAGAAATTTAAGAGAGAAAAAAATGTGATATTTTAGTTGTAAGTTCTAGCTTAATGTTTATTGTAAAATACTCATATGAATTTAGTTGAGGGAAGGCTTTAGAATCCTTTGGCTTTGTATTTGGCGATAACCACTATCTTGGCCATCAGGTAACTCTAGCTTGCATTACTGTTGCAACCTGGTAAAATCCTGAAGCCAGCTGAGCATCTGGTGTCAGCCACTGGTGCCTGGACTGTTGCCTAACTGAGTTCTGATGTGCTAACACTTTTTGACAAAGCCCACATACATGCGCCTTTCTGGTGTAGTATATAAACCCCTTGCTCTTGTCTCGAGTCTAGGAATCCTGTCTTGCTGCTGGCCGAGACAGCCTTGTATCTCCTCTGTCTGTTAAGTTCTTAGTAAATTCTGGTTTTTTTTTTTTTTTGGTTTGTTTTTAAAAAAAAAGGTCATAAAAGATTATCTGAAAGCAAGGTATTGTGATGCATGCCTATAATCCTGGCATTCTCACTTGGGAGGCTGAGGCAGGAGGATCACCATGTGTTCAAGGCTACCCTGGGCTATGTAGTGAGTTCATGGTCAGCCTCAAATATACAGTGAGGCTGTGTCTCAAAAAACAAATGAAGACAAAACAGTTAATGATCATTGATGTAGAAATGTAAAAGGATTAGCTGGCATTAAGCTTTTTTTAGTGAAACAAATGACTCAGTGGCATTTTATGATGTAGCTAGCTACAGGAACATTCCACAGGAAAACTGAGAGTAAAGTTTTGGTCTTTTTTTTTTTTTGGTCTTGCTATGTAGTTCAGGCTGATCTTGAACTTGCAGTGAGTGCAGGGATTGCAGGTATGCACAAGCATACCTGGTCTGCAAATATTTTAAGAATGTGATGGCAGCAGTCAGCAGTCAGTATTTTTAGACTTCCTAATGACCAAAATCTTACTCAATTTTAGCCTAGCAAGATAAGTCAATTTTATAGAATTAAACTTCCAAATTCTAATATACCCCCTTGAACAGGTAGAAAGATACTGAGAAATAGTCCTCGAAAAAAAATCTCACAGAAGTATAGAAAGCAAGTAGTGGCCCCGGGGTTATGCCGTTAACTGATGGCCAGATACTGGTGGGTGGTGTCCCTGTCAAATGTGTGCTTTCCTTGTCACCTGACTTCAAGTTTGCTTGTCCAGGATGGTGATCATTGAGAATCCAGAGCTTGCAGATCCTCTCCACTATTTTCTTCAAAGTCACATTTGGCTAATCTCATCTTTACCCTCATGCTTTTGGCCTTTGAGTAGATGGTGGTAGAAATGTAGCACAGCAGGGTGCTGCTGCTGCCCAAGGAACACGGTGATCATGCAGCCAGCAATCACTGAAGCATTGCTCCACCGTAAACTTGTGTGGCCCAAAGGAGTGTCGTGAGCAGACTGCCTGTGTAACTGCACACACACATCCACATGCATGGCGCCATTGCTGGGCAGAGGCCTGGGAACTTGGGATCACCAGGAAAGAGCCGGATCCATATCAGGATGACCTCAAACAGGGCTCAGCAGAGATACTCCTTGGTCAGCAAGGTCCCTTTTCTTGCAATTTCAATTTGTTGTGGGGGGTCCCCAGCTTTTCAGTCAGTGGACAAGAGGCAGCGGTATTTACTTAGATTCTGGTGTTCTCATTTTGTCATCAAGTCTCTCCCCATGTTTCACATGGATTTGCAACAAGATGTTCTGAAAAGGGGCCTCAGGAACAGGTCACATATGTACCTCCAAACACAGGCTCAGCGTGATGAGCCAGCCGAGGACGATGGTGTGCCCCATCTCCCTCAGTTCTGGAAGCATAGTCTTGAGCTCGGGTTTTTCAGTGTCCTTTAGCAGGCGGTGGAAGACCTCCAGGACGCTGGGAGAAATGCACTTAAGCCCAGGCAGGCAGCAGATCTTAAGCATCACCTTCAGGAGTGTTTTTACATACTGTAGGATTGTACCTTGTAGCAGGCTCATTCCATGTAACAGGCTCTTAACCTTCAGCAGCTCCCCTTTGCTCATGGTGATGCCCTGGCAGCCGAGTGGTCAGCAGATGAAAATACATAAACCTCACGAATTTCCAGTAACTACTGTAAACACTGTTTTGGGCAGGTTCAAAAGCCTCGGGTCCACGTAGGTATTGAGGTTGTTCATTAGGTCATCTCTTTCAAATACCTGAGCAAATGGTAACACTTCAGATAAATGAGTTGGTGGAGCCATGGTAGCAGTGGTTGGGCAGGAAAGTAGTCATAGTTGAGCTCCTAGAAAACAAAGTGTGACTCTCAGTCAACCCTGACACATTCTGATTGACATCAAAGCTGTCCAGTGTCAGGTTCTTGTTGAGTAGCTTGCGGGTCATACATTTGATGTCTAAGAAGTTGTCCAGCTCAACTATGGATGGCAGGTCTTCACTTTCAAATTGTCCAGTTGCCAGTTCTGGAGACCTGTGCTTGGCTGCCAAGACATGCTGCTGGGTGTGCCTCTGCTTCAGCAGCTTCTCCTCGTGGCTAGATGGTGAGAAGCGACTCATGGCTCCCTGATTGTTGCATTTCGATCTTAGAGTGTTTATCAAGAGGCAATGAAGCATGATGAGACCCTGTCTTAAAAGGCCAAAACAAACAAAAAATCCCCCAAACTTCCTTTCATACCTGCTGTAGTGTTATATGTAACACAAGGCCTGCCAGCTTGCAAGTGAATTGGCTCAGAGTAAATTCATCTCTGCCACGATGTCATCGCAGAGGAACTGCTTGCCAACCTTAGTGAGTGTGGCGGTGGCTGTCTGTGTATGGTCCGGGGAGCGGCTGACCTACTCCATCCTCCAGCTTCCTTAGTCTCCAGGATGTGGTTGTCAGGATTCAGCACATGGCCATCTCCAGATAGCAGAAACCACAGCGCGAATGGTCACAGCGCTGCTGCAGTTTCACCAAAGGTTGAAGGAGGTGGACAGGTGTGTGACTGTCTCAGAAATGTGCTTGCACACTCAGGAGCCTTTCCATGCCCAGAGCCTTGGGCAGCGTGGTGCTTTCATGTTGAGGCAGCTCTTGGGTTCCTTCCCACCTCACAGAGCAAGGTAGTTGAAGGGTCATGCCTGCTCTTTCTGATGGACTGTGGGACATTCTGGGTGACATTCTTTGGAATGGCGTGCTGCAGTGGCACCCTGAGGGTCACCTGGGGGAAGTCCTGCCGTGAGTGTGAATGATGTGCTGCTTGGCATCAGTGGACTCTTTGTGTTTCAATTGGGATGGTTCCTTTTACTGTGTCTTCAAGTGCTTTGTTCTTTTGTGTTGTCTAATTTTTCAGTTTAGACATTTGTGTTTTAATCTTTACAAGCTAGACTTTTCTTTTTTCAATATTCTGTGTCTCTCCTTAATATGAGTATAGTTTATTACATGTATCGGAGTAATTTGTGTCTTCTTTTCCTTATTGTGATTTAAATTTTCCTTCTTGAGTCTGTGACTTTTATTGGATGCCAGATATCCTGATTTTTCCTTTTTGGGAAGTTCTTTCGTTTCTTTAAATATCCTTGAGCTTTGTTTTGGGACATGGCTCCTTGGGAATAGTTTTTGATTCTTTTAAGATGTCTTTTTGAACTGTTTTGTTTTTTGAGATAGGATCGATCTCTCAGGTAGTCCAGGATGCCCTCAAAATGTCATCCTCCTCCCTAGACCTCCCACGTGCAGGGATTACAGGTGTACACTGTGCCCAGCTTTTTGTGAGCTGTTATAAGACTGAGGCAAGAGGATCAACAGTTTGAGTCCAGCCTGAGTAATTTAGCAATTTAGCAAGACTCTGTCTCAAAAAATTGTAAAAGAGAAAGGCTGGGGACAAAGCTCAGTGTAATTGTCCTGGGTTCACCACCCCCACCATCTCCCCCCCAGTACACTCACACTCGCAGCAGAACAAAAGGAGCATTCAGTCTACAGATAATTTTTTCACTCCCATTGAGGCAGTACCTCCGAGTACTCTGTTTCTTTCTGGTGTTTGTTTGTTTGCTTGCTTGTTTTATTTTGTTTTTTGACACTGGGTCTTACTGTGTAGCCCAGGCTGTCCCTGAACTTATAGTGGTCCTCCTTCCTCAGTCTTCCGACTGCTGGGGTTGCAGGTGTGCGCCACCATGCCCAGCATTCTTTATTTTATAAAATCTTTCAACCCTGGCAGGTGGGAACACATAGCCCTGTGTATGGCTTTCAGATTTGCTTTATCTGTTCCTTCCCTGAGCTCTTGTCCGACCTTGGGGAAGTTCAATCGCCTGTATGCGCAGTGCTTAGTGCAATAAATGCTTAATGGTAGCATGCTGTAGATTGCTAGTGCCTGCCTGTTGTGTGTGCAGTTCTTGTCTTTTACTCTGCCTGATGAGTTCTACCTGCCTTGGTCATTACATTCTCCGCTGTCTGTTCAGCTCAGAGACTGCCCAAGTGTGTGTGGCTGCACTGTGGCCTAGAACCTCTCCAGGCTGAGTTGGGCAGCCGGAGGGCTTACCTTGTGGTAAGCATAGGAGCTTGGTGTTCTGCACGCCCTGTTGTCCAGTGTCCAAAAAGCACTGCTTTATATATTTTGTCTGTTTTGTAATTACCTAAGGTAAAAGGGTAAATCTGGGTCCTGTTACTCCATCTTGGCTGGCAGCAAAAGTAACTGGGTAAGAGAGTAAAGAGCTCTAACAAAAGAAAGTGATAGGTGAGACATTGGTAAGAAAGATTGCCAAACCTTCACCCAGATGTAAAAACAGAAAGCATTGATACGTGTTTTAATTTAAGTTCACGTCTGGGAAGTTTGAAGAATGACTTACTTAATATTGCATAGTAATGTAACATTTAGAAATGTTTTTAGTGTTAACTCTGGAGTGGTTCCTGGTATATTTTTACATTATAATGGTGAGTTGATCATCTGATTTGATTTTGTTCCATCTTTTTGAAAAAAATGTGTGTAGAACTGTTCTTTCAGCTAATTTATTGTAGTGGATTTAAAAGGCAACCGTAAGCTGTAGGACAGCAGGAGTTTTTAATACAGCTTATTACATACACTGATCCAGTTTAATGAATAACTTACAAATCATAAAAGAAATTAAATTTACAGTATCTTTGAATGTAAAACTTAACTGTTTCATTCTATCTTAGTGTCTTAACTTTTTTCCCTATAGTGTTCTCAACCCCAAATGTGAACCAAAGGCACAAAAGTTTTGTTACTAAGATGGTGCAATCAAAGGATAATTGAGAAACACTGAGTTAGTCCCGAGACTGTTTGAAAATCAGTTGCTTTAGCTCAACTGCACAGGTCCACTCAGTCAGCTTGGCATCGCTTAGGCACGTGTGCAAATGATGGTACTGACCTCAGGTTGTCATAAAGATCATGGCACTGGGCTGCTTCTCAGTCTGGGGAGATTTTGTTCCCTGAAGACTTGGTTGGCTTCTGTCGGAGACATTTGTTCTCATGTAGTAGCGGTGGCGGCAGTGGCGTTTCCACTTCAGTGGGTAGGAGGAGGAGTGCTGCTGAACACCCCCAGTGACCCTCCCACAGCAGTCATCTGGCTCTGAGTGTCCACGGCACCTGGCTGAGAAGCCCTGAGAGGAAGGAAGGGCCTCTCCTCAGACAGTGCCAGGGTACCGGATGGACGAGTGACTTACGTTAAGAGTAAGGACCTCTCTGCGATTAGTGTGAATTTCCAATTCCTATCCTGGCCTAAGAATTAGTTGGTTTTTTTTTTTTTTTTTGTCGGTACCAGGGATCGAACTCACGACCACACGCTTGCAAGGCAGGTACTTATGCCGCTGAGCTAAATCCTCAGCCCCCAAGAATTAGGTTTTAAAAAGGAAACACATAAAGGACAAGAATACTTCAAAGTTGTATAAGTTAAATTTCCCCCTTTTTACTAATCTAAAAAACGAAATAGAGAAAAAGGAGTAAAATACATGGATATTAAACTTTCATTCATTAGTATCAGTTTTACTAAAATGTTTTACTTGGTAGAGAAATTTTAAATGTTCAAATGAATTTAGATGAGATCAGGCGCCTTCAGCGTGGTATGGCCGTAGACTTTCACATGAATTTAAATTGTGAAACTCGCCTGAGTATTTCTGTAATTATACGCTTGGAAGGGCAGTCTGGTGAACTTGGATTATTCATATTGTAGCTTTCATTCATAATTATTTATAGTATGTTAGCATTTTCTTTTTTTCACATCTTTTTATGAGTCATATCAACTGTATATGTTAGTGAGTTTCATTTTGGCAGATTTGCACATACATGTAACCTGCTTTGGTCATTTTCACCCCCTTCTCTCTTCTCTTGCCCTTTCCTCTCTCCTAGGTTACACTTTTTGGAGGTTTTCAGTGCATGCTGTATTAGTTTTTTAATTAATTTTTGGGGGGTTATTTTTCCTATAGGTATTACCTCATTTGAGAAGCCTTGGGAAACCAGAAAAAAATCCTAACACAATGTCAACTTTTCGAAATCATTGTCCACATTTGGATTCAGTTGGTGAAATAACAAAAGAAGATTTGATACAAAAATCACATGTAAGATACAGTCTTGCTTAAATTATATTCACACTTTCCTAAATACATATTTTTTGTAAATTATCACTGTACTCTATATTCATAGGTTCCAATTTTTTCAATACATGATATTACTAGTGAATTGTATAGTTTGATTACATCAATGTAACAAATGTTATCTTTTTAAAAAAATTTTTTTTGTAGGGTACTTGTCAGGATTGTAAAGTCAGAGGACCAAATCTT
Source organism: Dolichotis patagonum (assembly GCA_004027295.1). Lineage (NCBI taxonomy): Eukaryota > Metazoa > Chordata > Mammalia > Rodentia > Caviidae > Dolichotis > Dolichotis patagonum. The sequence continues at coordinate 22,448 of PVJX010020393.1, read as the reverse complement.
TGGGCATGCCTGGAGGTATGTATATGTGTGTGTGTGTGTGTGTGTATTTTTATGAAAAGCTTGTTCTTGTAAGTTTAGATCTGAAAAATGTCATGTTGCCCAGCTTTCCTGTTGCTTTGACAATTCCTGACACTCAATTAAAGAAGTGGTTTGTTTTGGTTCACAGTTTGAGGATTCAGTCTGTGGTTGTGGCTCCAAGGCAGAAACAGCGTGGTGGAGGGGTGGGCACAGGGAAGCTACTCACTTCATGGAGAAGGGGAAGAGTTCTGGAGAGGAGGGCCAGGGACCAGGCACAGTCCCCAGGGTCATGTGCCCAGACCTCCCAGATACCCCACAAGTGTGCTTTACTAGTCTCCCAAGCTAGTTAAGCTGACAGTCAAGATTAACTGTCACAAATGACAACAGATTTTTTTTTGGCAATAAAGAAAATTTCATAAATGAGCATACATTGATAACAAAAAATTAAGCTTCAAACTTTGGAAGGACTTATAACTTACAGTACTATTGCAGAATTTTACTAAATCACTCATATTTTATGCTTTTATTGGCAGTGACAACTTTCAGCTTAGGCAGCTATATTCTGGCTTTGTTTTGTGTCTTAACTGTCTATGGAAAGTAATTTAATCATTAAACATGCAATCAAACATTTGTAAATGAAATTTTAATGCTGTTATAAATATAGACATGTTATAAAATACTTTCCCTTCCTTGTATAATTATTTACAGAATAGATGTTCATATGTTGGCTGTGGTGAGTCACAAGTAGATCACAGCACTATACATTCTCAGGTATGTATATATTACTTTTTTTTTGTTTTTTTTTTTTCAAGACAGAATTGTTCTATATAGTTTAGGCTGACCTTGAACTCACTATGTAGGCCAGCCTGACCTTGAACTTACGGTGATCTTCCTGGCTCAGCCTCCTGAGTGCTAGGATTACAGGCATGCTCTACCAAGCCTGCTTATAAATATTAACAAATTTTAATGCATAGTATTCATTCATTCATTTATTTATTTTTTTCTTTTTTTATCGGTACCAGGGATTGAACTCACGACTGCCAGCTTGCAAGGCAGGTGCTTATGCCGCTGAGCTAAATCCCCAGCCCCTCATTTATTATTTTTTAAAAAATTTAAATTTTCGGTATTTTTGAGACAGGATCTTGTTATGTAGTACAGGCTGGCCTTGAACTCACTTAGGTAGTAGCCCAGAGTAGCCTCACACTCACAGCAGTCATTCCTGCCTAGCCTCCCAAATGCTGGGATTACAGGCTGTGCCTGTTTTTTATTTTTGTTTTTATTAGTACATGTTTACAGTAGGAATAATTACATTCATCATGGGAAGTTGGTACATGTATATAATATGTCTGAAGACTTTTCATGTTTCTCTGTCCTACTGTCCCCTGTCCTGTCTCTGTATTGCAAAACTTCAATGGTTTTTTTTTTTTTTTTTTGTACTGGGGATCGAACTCATGACCTTGCACTTGCCAGGCAGGTACTTGAGCCACTAAGCTAAATCCCCGGCCCTATATTGCAAAACTTAAAAAAAAAAAAAAAATTATTTCAGGGTAGTTGTAGAGTAAAAAACATTTATTTAGCATCTGGGGATTGAACCCTAGTGATTCCAAAGCCTTGTACATTCTGACCACGTGCTTTTCTACTATGTACCCCACACCCTGTGAGGCAATTTTAAAAGATGGCTTGAAGGAAAGGGAAAGCCAACATAACATTAATTCAAATTCTAATTTAAACTTTTGTGTTCTTTTGGTTTTTTTGAGACACTATGTAGCCCAGGCTGGCCTTGAACTCACAGTGATTCTCTTTTTCTGAGCCTCCAAGTGCTGGGATCATAGGCATATGCCATGGCACCCTGCTACAATAGGGATTGAAGATGCATAGGCCCAGCTGGGCTTGATGGTGCATGCCTTCAGTTCCAGCGCTCTGGGGGGCTGAGGCAGGAAGATTGCAAGTTTGAGCCCAGCCTGGGCAACTTAGTGACTTAGCGACTCTGTGACAAAGTAAAAAGGGGCTGAGATTTGGCTTAGCGCTTAATGCTAAGGGTTCAGTCCCTAGTACCGAAGGATGCGGGGGGAGGTAGCATATGTCCAGGTTGTGTGGAGGTGATACTGGAATATTAGGTCGTAGAGGTGGCCGGCAGAGTGGATGCTTACATTCATGACATAAACAGTTAACTGAATTCCATCTCACTGTATTGCCTTTCACTGCACATCATCCTAGCTGGAGTCCCCTTACTACTTTGCTCTGGTTGTTTGGTGCTCTCCATGTAACTGGAATGTATCTTCTGTAGTACTTGGTTTGTTTCCCATTCTAAACTGTAAGTTTCGAAGATGAACTGTATTTTAAAATGCAGATTGCTATCTCTACAATGTTAACTGTTCTCAACCAAAATTCCTTAAGATAATTAACCCCAGATACCCAGAGCTCTTTACTTCTGTGTTTATCCAGAACGATATTTGCTATGCTTCTATCATCCTTGGGAGAATTGCAGAACAGTCAGTCAAATCATTTTTTGCAGGGCTAAATCCTCTTGGAGAACTCTGGTTGAGAAAGGCAGGAGGTTTATATAGCCCAGATCTTACATTCCCTGTGTCTTGAGTATTTCATGCTTTGACTGATGTCACTTGTGTTCTTTCTTGCCATTCTCATTTTCTACAATAATTATTGCTATTGTTCCTTACTTTCTCTTTGTCTTTTAGGTAATGCTGGATATGAAACCCAAGGCCTCACAATACTAGTCAAGGACTTTACCCCTGAGCTCCCTCATTTTCCCAGTTCTTACATTAGACTTTTTGCTTACTGCACAGCAGTTTTTTTGGCCCCAGGAATCAAACTCAGAATCTCGCACTTGCCAAGCAGGTCTGCGAGCAGTCTTAAACAAATGCTTGCTTTTATCTTCATATAATTGACAGTGGGGAGAAAAGGCCTAGAGCAACTTTTAGAGCAGGCTTAGACATTATGTGTATTCACTATACTGTAACTGTCTTTCTAAAGAAATGTTTTTGTTGTTCTAGATTAACTCTTTGAGTATATTATTAATCAAAAGCTAGTAGTTTATGTGGTTTTTTTTCAAGAAGTATTTTCAAGAATATCTAATTTTGATTCTTTTCTTTCTCCTGTGAAATTATGCAGGAGACAAAGCATTATTTAACTGTGAACCTTACTACTCTTCGAGTGTGGTGTTATGCTTGCAGCAAAGAAGTATTTTTGGACAGAAAATTAGGAACTCAGACTTCATTGCCTCATGTAAGACAACCTCAGCAAATACAAGAAAACAGTGTCCAGGTAATCTAAATTCATTTAGTTAAGATATCAAATATTTAGGTAATGGTTTCAGAATTTATTCATGCAATTGAAATTTATGTATTTATTTTCTGGGAGTCTGCATCAACTCCCTGTAATTGAAATTAATTAACTAATTTTTAATTGAAATTTAAAAAGGATTCCTGCTTCACCTACCTACACTGCAAAGATTTCTGTAATGTGTCACTCCTGCTCTTTGTCCTGGTGTAGAAGAGTGATGGATTAGGGTAAGATTGAAGCCCTGTAAAAGTGAAAAAACATCTAGCGAATTTTAAAAACTTTTGTAAAAAAATGGTTTAAATAATATTTATCTTTTTCTAACAAATCTGATTGTAGAAGTGATGGTGGCCTTCGATAGGAGTGCAGATACTAATTGTCTTTTTCTCCTCCATTCTCTCCTGTACTCCCATTTATCTCACTTGAGAACATCTCCCTAATTATTGAAAACTAGATAGAATATAATAAAACAGCATCAGTCTTGAAGACTTCTCTTGCTGGAGCAAGAGACTTATGAAACATGTATAAGCTTGGAAGATTGATCACCTAATTTTCATAAATTTCCAGTCATATAAAAATAGGACAAAAAGCCGGGCATGGGTGCATGCCTGTAATCCCAGCACTTGGGATACAGAGGCAGGAGAATTGCTGTGAGTTTAAGGCCAGCCTGGACTACACAGTGAATTCAAGACCAGCCTGAGCTACATAGCCAGATGCTGTCTCAGAAAACAAAAACAAAGACAGGTCAGATGAGAAGTCATGGGTTTGAGTCCCAGTACAAAAAAAAAAAAGTTCCAAAATCAAAGACAATGACAAAACAAAACAAAACAAAACAAAAAAATGAAATTATAGAATAGGCTGCTAACTTATTCTGATCATCATTTGATCAGATTTAGTTAACAGTGAGGTTTCTTTTTTCTCATGCATATTATAAAAATCATGTTTCTATACTTATTTTTTGACATGAATTCATTTTTCTATACTCTAATAGCACATTTCTTTTTTTTTTTTTTTTTTTGATACCGAGAATCAAGCTCACCACCTCGTGCTTACCAGACAGGCGCTTGTGCTGCTGAGCTAAATCCCTGGTCATTGTAGCATATTTTTGATGCATGTATAACAATGATTTTGCTTGGCTCATATATACTATGTAACTTAAGGTTGCTAGATTTTAGACAAGGAGTATTTTGCTATGTAGTCCAGGCTGGTCTTGAACTTACTATGTGGCCAGGCTGACCTCAGAGTCAAGACAGTCCTCCTGCCTCAGCCTTCCAAATACTGGGATTGTAGTTGTGCAGCACCATGACCAGCTAGCATCACAGTGAAACTCATTATTTTGTATAATTAATATGAACTAATAAAAATGGAACAAAAAAGAGAAAGATTGCTGAGATGTAGTGTCATTGAATTCGATAGCTGTTAAGTTTAAATTCGTAAGTCAGTTGCAAAAAGTAGCTTCTTATTAAGTACAAATATTAATACATCCAGTATCATACGCTGTTAAGTACAGTAGCTGCTAACACCACAAATTCTTAGAATTGACATCTGTTAAACCATCTATTAATGTGACATATTGTTAGTGCATAACTACTTTTTATAGTATAGATGTTATGTAATTTTAGTTTTTTAAAATTTACTTATCATATGCTTTTTTTAATATTAAGGATTTTAAAATACCTAATAATACAACATTGAAAACTCCCTTGGTTGCTGTATTTGATGACCTGGATATAGAAGTGGAAGAGGAAGATGAACTTAAGGCAAGAGGTAAAATATTTCTCTGGTATAACACTCTTCTGTTTGGTACTTCCCATTTCTTCAGAAAACCATGTAATGTGAAAATTTCCCAATCTAGAAATGAAAGGGAATGGAGATAATAACAAAGAACGCAGAAATCTGACCCAGTTTAATTGTATTTTCAGACGAAGCAAACTTACAGTTTCTCTGGGGTCACTGTATCAAAGCTGGGTCCTAATTTTAGCAACTGAGCCTCCTGGCCCTTCGCTAAATTTGACTTCAGAGATCTTCTGGAACAGTGGTCCTGCACCAAACAGCTGTGTCTGTCAGTGATAGAGGTCGGGGAGGGTAGTAAAGGTCTCTCTCCCCTTAGCACAGTTGTTGAGGACCACATTCATCTGGAGAAAGTCTGCCGATGCTCCCCCTGGCTCCCTCCCTCTGAGCCTCATGCGGGGAACCAGTGTGTCAGGATTTTCCAGTTTTTAACATAACCTTTATTTTTCTCAATTTTTATTAGTACATTTGTAGTACATAATGGTCACATTGCTCCTGGGGAGTCAGTACATGTATGTAACACATATGAATTCTTTTTTTATTGCCTTCCCAGTATAAATGTTAAATTTCCTGTTTTATAATTGATAGTGGCTATATACTTACTATGTTAAATACCTGGGAATTAATACTTTGGTATAAAATTAACATTACCAGGGATAATACCTACTTTATATATTTATGATTTTTAGTCCTTTAATTTGGCCTACAATATTTATTTTATTGAAAATTTACTGACAGTTACTGTGAATGAGACTGTGAAAAGCTGAAGACCCTGGACAGTGGATATAGCTCAGTGATGAGGACTTGGTTTCATCCTCAGTACTGCAGAAGGGAGCAGGAGTTATATTTAAATTTTGTTTTGTTCCAAATTCAAAGAGTTCTCTAATTTTATTATTGAAAGATTTGTTTTTCATCTTTTCTCCCCCAGTAGTGAAAGATGGATATTAGGATGCTCTGTATTCCTAGCCCATTTTATTTTTTATTTTGAGATAGGATCTTGCTTAGTTGCCCAGGCTGGACTTACACTAGCAACTCTCCTGCATCAGCCTCTCTGGTGGCTAGAATTCTAGGTGTGAGCCACTATCCCTCAACACTTCTTCTTGTGCTGGGGATTGATCCCAGGGCCTTGCCCATGCTGAAGGTGCTATACCACTAAGCTACATCCCAGTCCCTGTTTAATGAGGCAGTAAACTGGTGAAAGTGAATTTGCAAATATATAGAAGAGATAAAAATTTTCCAGTGGCTTTGTCATCATATCTGCTGGACTCAGGAAATTTATGTATAGATGGAGTGTTAGTAGTCTCTTGTGGTTCAGAGTAACAAACCCTGCTTTCAGTGTAATACAGTGAAATGAAAAGAAAAAGGATGTTTATGTACATGATAAGAGTTCTTTGCATTGCCATCAAACTATTTTCTCACAGTAATTAAACTGGTTATCATGGGAAGTATGTTTCAACTAGTGTTCTTTAAAAATACCTGTTCTTAGTTAAAATTAGGAAGGGTTCTGTAAATCTCAGAGATTGGACTCACTACTCCATGGTATACATGTATTTATTTAGTTATTTTATTTTGTGGTCTGGGGATCAGACTCTTGAATGTGCTAGGCAAAAGCTGTGACCACTGAGCTACATCCCCAGCCCTGAACCAACAAGTCCTTGAAATTATCTAAAGCTCAAAAATTTGGTGATTGCAAGTGTGACCTGAGTTATGTAAGTTGCTATTTTATTTCTTTTTTTGTGCTGGGAATTGAACCCCAGGCCTTGTGCATGCTTAGTACTTGTTTCACCATTGAGCTATACTCCAAATTTTCATAGGCTGGGGTGTCTCTGTGTGTGTGATATTGGGATTATATCCAGGGACTTACTCCTTGTTTTTATTTTTGAGACAAGGTCTTTTCTCCAACTTGAAGTTTCGTTGTCTCTGCCTCAAAAATAATTGTGATTACAGGCATGTGCCAGGCCCCAGGCCCCAGTTGTTAATGGAGTTTTGAAACTGTAATACTTAACAAACTCTCAGAATATTGAGTCATTTTTGTATTAAATGATGACCTGTTTTTTCGTGGTAGGTCTTACAGGTTTGAAAAATATTGGAAATACTTGTTATATGAATGCAGCTTTACAGGCTCTTTCTAATTGGTAAGTAAAGAAATTAATTTTTTGTTTATACATATTTTTAAAGTGACTTTTTGAGCTGAAAATCATGTGACTGCAGTAGACTTAACTCCTAAAGTAGAGAAGGGAAGAACTTGGGTTAGGCCGGCTGAGGCAAGAGGGTTGTGTTAGTTTGAGGGCAGCCTGGGCTACATAGTGAGATGAGGACTGGCCTGAACTACATAGCAAGAAACTGTTTCAAAAGCAAAAACAGAAAAGAGAGAGAAAAATCTGGGTTAGGAGTAACCCAGTATCGCCCTTGTGGGATTCCTGGGTGTGCTTCTGTAGTTTTCTTAGATGCTGCTCTTGGCTTAAGTGGTAGACAGTTGTGTGTCCTTGAGCAACTTATTTTTTACATGCAGAAAATAAAGAGCTTGTGCTAATTAATTATTCAAATTATTTTTGGTTTGAGGCCCATGAAAAAACTGTTATTTCTGTAAGTAAACTCTTAAACTTTTAGATTTTGTTTCTAATGATATCAACTAGATAGGTTGGGTATTACATTTAAGTTTAGGTGTATTTGCTCAGGAATTCAGAATCATTGACTTTCATGTTGCCCTTTCTACTAAATTGAATTTTAGAGCAGTGATTGGAGACTGGATATATTCATACTTATTTAGATATTTTTATTTAGATATCCTCTCTTAGTACTCTTAGGTTCCAGTTAGGTTATGGTCTATAACCCTGTGGAAAAAGAGAACTCAATTTTTTTTTTTTTTTTTGGTATTGGGCATCAAACTCATGACCTTGTACTTGCCACGCAAGCACTTGTGCCACTGCACTAAATCCCTGGAGGGGAACTCAAGTTTTTATTTAATAATCAATAACACTTCTTCAAAGAAATGACATTTAGTGTGGAATTTGGAGGATGAGTACGAGCTGGTTATGGAAGGATAGAGAGACCTTCTAGGAGAAAGATGAGTGCTTTCTGTAAGCAGCCTTGAATGGGAAAGAGCTTGAGCTTTCTGAGGAATTGGAAGCAACTGCAGGACAGGAATGTGGTCCCCTGGGAGTAAAGGGCATGAGCCCAGGCCACATAGGCCACGTTAACATCCAGGCATTCATCTGCAGTTTTTACCAGAGGGCAGCTAACTACTCTAGCTTACATTTAAAGAAGATCATCAAGGTTGTTGTGTGGATAGTGGATTGGAGGGGGAGGAGAATGGAAGTTTGAGTGCCAGCTAGGAGACTGTTGTAGTAATGTAGGCAAGAAATATAAATTGTTGATTTGAGCCACCAGCAGTTAACAGCACCATGTGCTAGAATATAGGAGGGGGAGGAGTAAGATCATAAAAAGTTAAATTCTGAACATGTTAAATTTGGAATGCCATGACAGCTGTCAGTTTGAGCACTTGATATAAATGGAGTTTATTTTTTTTTGAGACAGGGTCTCACTATATAGTGCAAGCAAGCTGTAAACTTGCTTATGTAGCCCAGGCTGGTCTTGAACTCATCGTGATCCTCCTGCCTCAGCCTTCCAAGTGCTGGAATTAAAGGCATGAGCCACTACACCCCGCTCATAAATGGAATTTAGATAAGATGTTTAACATATAAATTTGGCTATCATTTGCATATGTGGGAATTTAAGGTTGCCTAAGAAAAAGAGCATACTTGCAAGATAGGACGAGGTACAGGGTCAAGTTCAGAGGCACCCTTGTATTTTGGAATACAAGCACAGAAAGAACAATAAAAAGGGTAACAGATTTGCCGGAGAGGTAAAGAGGAAAAGCAGAGATTTGTGTAAAGAATGAGAGGTGACAAATGAGTATGAAAGGTGAGAACTGGATCAGACAGCATGGAGGACTGTGCTGTGGCCTGGCCAAATGGACTTGAATACGTTGAGCTCATTAAGGATGTAAAAAAATAAATGTGAAGCTGTAAAGAGAGCAGCAAAAGACCATGTGTAGGGATGTGTGTGCTGGCAGTTGGTTGAATGACTAGAAGTTAGTAAGTGTTAAGCTTTGATTCCACTGTTTTTCTGTTTTCTAAATTAGCCCACCATTGACACAGTTTTTTCTTGATTGTGGAGGATTAGCCAGAACAGATAAGAAACCAGCAATTTGTAAAAGTTATCTCAAACTTATGACAGAATTGTGGCATAAAAGCAGGTATGTACTTAATATATTTGCCATTTTGTATTACTAAGTGAATAATATAAATATGAAAGAGTTGTAGCCTTATAGAGCTGGAAAAAGTGGGAGAGAGACAGATGAGGAGGCTCAGTTAAATTTGGGGTGTCCTGTGTTTGAAACGATGCTGACATGAAGAAATTAGAGGACTTATGTGGTCTGGAGATGCTTAACTAACTACTAACGCTCCTGTCCTGATGCTGCTGAGTTTCCTGCAGGAGCAGCATTCTCACAAGGTGAAAACTAGACCGTGGATGCCTTCATGAGGGTCTTCCTGCTTGTGTTCATTTATTATAAAACTTACTAGGCATTCTAATTGTTTGCTTAATATGTTAATTTTGTTTTAGAACTGTTCAGACAGTTGTACTTTTGAAAAACCATACAATGGGGCATGATTATTGACAGGAGAGCAATGAAGCCTCAGCGATAAGGTGTTTTATGAGCCCTTGGAATGTATTAGTAGGGAATTTGGAATGAGTCTTTGAAACACAAACACTTTCCAGTTTACCACTTTGAACTGCTTTTAAGATTAAAAAAATTATAAAGATTTGCTTTAAAAAATGTTTTCTTCATCAGGCCAGGGTCTGTTGTGCCTACTAATCTGTTTCAAGGAATTAAAACTGTAAATCCAACGTTTCGCGGGTATTCTCAGCAGGTCAGTGTATTGCTTTTTACCCATTATTTTAATAATCCTGAATAAATTTGGAAAATGCTATTAGCTTTTTTATATGTGGATTTAATTTATAGATTCTCATTATTCTTTGTGTCATGTGTTTATATTTTTAGAACTTTAAAGCTTTATGTATATTTTTCTAGAAACTTTGGAGGAGAGTGAACATGTATGTGTATATACATGTACATATGTGTATATATTCTAGTATCCCTCATTGGGAGTTCACATCAGATAAAGTTTCACCTGTATTTCCAGTATTTTTTGCTTTCATTTTTAAATTTAAATCTTCAACACATGAAGCATTTATTTTGAATTACAGAATCCCAGTTTTTTTCACAGTTAAGAAATTGTACCAGTCTAATCTATATAAATCTAAGAAGTCTTTTTTAACCCCCTCTCCATTTTTGCTGTTGCCGTGGGTTTGAACTGAGGACGGGAATGGAGGGAAAGTGCTTACCACTGAGCGACAGCCCCAGCTGTCTGGACTTTCTCTGTTTCACTGGCCTGTTTGCTTTAAACATTTTTGTGTGATTGGCATCACATGGCAGTGACAGTTGTAGATTCTGAGTTTTGTTGTTTTGGGGTTTTTCTGATGTGGTTGGGGAACTCAGGGTCTTGTGCATACTAGTTAAGTGCTATACTTCAGAACTTCCCTTCCAGCCCTTGATTATAGTTTTTATACTAGCTTTATTTATTATTTATTTTTAGTATTTTTTTGAGATAGGATCTTGCTGTATAGTTCAGGCTGGCATTGAACTCACTATGTGGGTTAGCTTGACCTCAAACTCACAGTGATCCTCCTGCCTCAACCTCCGTAGTGCTGGGTTTATCGGCAAGTGTCGTCACACCTGGCCTGTGTGCTATTTTTAGTATTCCTGTTCTCACGTGGTTTTCTTTTTTAAAAACCATTGAATATGCATGTACGCATGTGTGTGTGTTTCGCTGGGGACCAAACCTAGGGCCTGGAGCATACTAGTCAAGTAAGTGCTCTACCAATGAGCTACATTCCAATCCCTGTTGGTTTTTATCCCACACAAAGTCCTGGGACTCCAAGGATTGTAATCTAATACTTTGATTTGGAGTTTAGAAATTTTTTTATTTTTGGCTTTTTGAGACAGGGTCTCACTATGTAGTGCAGGCTGGTCTTGAACTCACTATGTAGCCTATACTGGCCTTGAGCTCTCCGTAATCCTTCTGTCTCAGCTTCCTGAATGCTGGGACCACAGGGGTGTGTCATGATGCCTGACTGGACTCAGGAATTTGTATTTTCAACAGCACTTCAGGTTGATCAAAGACTTTAACTCCAAGTGTGGATAAAGCTTTAACTTAAGCCAAACTTATATGCCACGGTATTTGAATGTGGACCACCTCCCTGAGCTCTGAGTGTCCAATGAGGCTAGTCTTTCCATGCACTGTCTTATCCTCTATTTTATTAATAGCAGCAGTGATAAAAACTGTCATTCAAATCATCGTCATTTTATTGAAACTTGTTTTATTTACATAACGTTTTGTGGTACTAGAGATTGAACCCAGGTCCTCAGGCATGCCAGTGCAGCCATTACACCACTGTGCCATATCCTCAGACATCTTTTTAAAATTTTGAGACAGGATCTTACTCTGCCGCCGGGTGTAGCCTTGAACATGTGAGTCTCCTGTCGTAGCAGCCTCTTGAGTAGCTGGGAATGTACAGTTGTGCACCACTGTGCCCTGTTTTCATTATATAACATTTTGGAACTGAGGATGTCCAGTCTTTCTAGTGCAGTGGTGGGTGAACATATGGCACTGCATGCCACAGGGGGCTCTTTGTATCAAGAGTTCTAAAAGGTTCACCATCACCACTTTAGTGCCTTGCATTTTTTTTTTAATGGTCTTTTTTTTTTTTTTACTATTTTCTTTTTTGATACCGAGAACTGAACTCAGGGCCTCGCACTTGCCAGGCAGGTGCTGCACCGCTGAGCTACATCCCCAGCCCTAGTGCCTTGCATTTTATAAACTGGTATTTCCTCAGCGTAGTGTACATTGGTGAATCAGCACATTTTGTGTATTTTCCCTTAGTTCCTATATTCATGTATAACAAAGTGGTAACATGTTGTTGATATATTAGGATGCTCAAGAATTCCTTCGGTGTTTAATGGATCTGCTCCATGAAGAACTGAAAGAGCAGGTCATGGAAGTAGAGGAAGATCATCAAACCATAACTGCTGAGGAGACCATGGAAGATGACAAGAGCCAGTCGGATGTAGATTTCCAGTCCTGTGACTCTTGCAGCAGCAGTGATAAAGCAGAAAGTGAAAATGGCCCCAGAGGCTTTCCTGAAGATAATAATGAAACGACAATGTTAATTCAGGATGAGGAGAACAATTCCGAGATATCAAAAGACTGGCAAAAAGAGAAGATGTGCAGTAAGATGAATAAAGTGAATTCTGAAGGAGATTTAGATAAAGACAGAGACTCTGTGTCCGAAACAGTGGACTTGAACAACCAGGAAACTGTCAAAGTGCAGATACACGGCAGAGCTTCAGGTGACCAGCTGAGCATTGGATCATCAAAATGAGTAGTTGTTTGTAGATGATGAGTGCTTAACTAATTGTTATTTTTAGAATTTCCAATTAATAGACTTGTAGTTTAGCAATGTTTGCATATATGAGTGTCATAAAATTATGGAATATGAGGATAAGAATTTTATAGGTCATTTAATTATATAAGAAATTCATACTTTTTGAACTAAAGATTCATCAGTCTTTTAAAGATTCATAGTTGTGTAGCAAATTTCAAAGGGATCAAGAGAGGAAGGAAGGAAGGAAGAAGAGGGGAAGGGAAAGTAAAAATAAATTTGTGTTATTTCCATGCATCAACTCTCTGTGAGGAATGTAATCATCATGTTGTGCAAACCTGTGCTAATGAGAAAGTTTTTAAATTAGAAAAAAAGTCCAGCAAGTTAGACTCCGGAATTTTCCACTTTATCTTAAGAAATTCTGTTGAGACTTTGGGAAAAGCAAAATAACCCAAATTGCAATTTCCTTGTATACACTGTTAGATTCAGATTGCTGCTGCTGGAGTTGCATCAGCTGTGTTTTAGTGTAGCAGTGTAATGAGCCCTGTTATGATAGATTATGCCATAATCCTGGTCTGTGTTCCTTTGAGAAAGAGCAAGTAGTGAAATGAAAGATAAGTTAAATTATGAAGGAGATAGATATGAAGTGGGCTTGTAAACTACAGGAATCCAAGCATCCACACTGATAAGTTTGGAATTTAATTAGCTCAGCTCAGACTCATGTTTCAGAGTCCCACTGAATGGCACTGAACTGGAAAGTTACGGAGTTTTTAAAACAGAGAACCACAAAAAGACATCCTGTTGGAAACAATTTAGCTAGACTCTTACATGAAATTTTTGGTTGACACCTATATCCTGCTGCTTTTGTTGAGCAGGTTAATTTTTCTCTTGTGGGTGCAGCTCATTCTGCTTTTCTCATGGGACTTGTACCCTAAGTAATTTTCCATTCTCCTGAGTCAAATACAGGACATAAGTTAAATGCAGGGCTTAAGATGACATCAGTTATGCCAAGCTACAACAGATATACACACAGTCACATGCACGCATGCATGCACACATATATACATATATAAATTCCTTTGAGGGTTACCTTAATCTGATATTTTATTCTTCAAAATACATAAAATTGGACCATCAGAGATTCAAGTTATGTGATGTTTGTTCATTTGTTTATTTGGTTTTGATTTTATGAGACGGGGTCTGTCACTGTAGTTCAGCCTGGTCTTGAATTTGCCCTGTAGCCTAGGCTGGCCTTGCACTTGTAACCCCCTCTTGCCGCAGGCTCCCAAGTGATGGGATTATGGGCAAGAGCTACAGGTGTGCAGGTTATGTGATTTTTAAAACAAATGACTGACAATAAACCAAGTTCGTCTTCTATAATTAAACTGAGTGTTACTAAACTGCTTAGATTTTTATTTGTGGAGGAAGACTGTTTTTCAGTCTGAGGAAGGCTCTTTCAGTGACTGCTGTAGAAGGTGCCAGTTAGTAACCAGTTAACATGGCAGTGCTGACCGACAGCCTTGATGCTTTCTAGCTCATCCGTGTCATAAGCCTGGATAGCCTGAGTAAGAGTCATGCAGGTTCTTCCTTGCTCAGTAGGGTGGTTTTTTATTTGTTTGTTTGTTTGTTTTTTGTGGTACTGGGGATTGAACTCACGACCTTGTGCTTGCCAGGCAGGCGCTTATGCCACTGAGCTAAATCCCCAGCCCAGCCCAGGGTGTTTGTTCTTATCCATCGTAACTAGACAATGACTTGACCTTAATCAGTGGCCTGAGCTTTTACTTAAAGCCTTGATGAAAAAAATGTGACCAAGACCATATGGTATGTGAGTCCTAAAATATTTACTGTCTGACCATTCATAGGAAAAACTTCAAGCCCTGATGTAGATCAAATTATCTTTTTGCCTTTCAGAAAATCAGAGTCTTTCACTTTGAGTATTATGCAGCTTGATTTAATAGTGGTTGATATTTTGAAAAATGCCTGTGTGAAAAATTATTTTATGTTGTATAGAAAAATCCTGTAGGTACTTGGCTCTAAGGATCCAACAACAAAGATCAAACTAGCTTTCCTGGAATTTGTTTTCTTGATTCATTTCATAATTTAGTTCTATAAAGATTTTTTCCTCATCAAGAGGTATATATTTCCTTTTTGACACAGAATATTTATCATTGTTTTATGCCTGAACTACCCATTTGATTTTGATTTCTGTGTTAGTGTGGAGCAAAATCTCTTTCTTCTACTTAAAAAAAAGCAAAACAAACAAAACTCCTGGGCTGGGGACTTAGCTCAGTGGCAGAGCTCTTGGGAGCATGTGAGAGTTCTGGGTTCCATCCAGGCGTGGCAGAGGGAGTAGAAGAGAGGGAGCAGGGCCAGGGGTGGCAGTAGACAGGTGGTCCCCGGTGCACACCCGCTCAGGAGGTGCAGGCCAGAGGCTTCACAGTAGCCTGGCCGATGTGGCAACCCCATCTGTACATAACTAAATAAATAACTAATCCATGCCTGGATGTATTTGTTGCTATATGTGCTCCCGAAGCCAATTCTGGACGTTATTTTTAAAACTCCCAAATTTAAACAAGTATCCTTTTTGGCTTTATTTCCACTGCTTACTTCCAGAATTGCTCACAGCAGTAATGTTTTACAAATATCACTTGGATTCCTAGGTGGAAAACAATAGTTATTTTGTTTAGCAAGTACTCGATCAGACATTTTCTCTGATGTTTGTTAATATGAATTATGTTCAGAATGTCAAACAGCCTTTAAATTAATGAGCATTATTGGACATGTGTAATAGTTTTACTATTTAAGGTAACAATGCAAATTTTAATTATTACAGAATATATCACTGATGTCCATTTGAATGAACTGTCTACACCACAGATCCTTCCATCAAATGAGGGTATTAATCCACGTTTATCAACAAGCCCTCCTAAATCGGGCAATTTATGGCCGGGATTGGCGCCCACACACAAGAAAGGTAAGTTTCCTTTACTCGAATTCCGTTGCTTTGGGTCATAGTTTAGAATATTAAGTTTATTAGAATGTTGATTTTATAGTTTAAAATATTAATTATTAAATAATATTTATCCTTTGAAAACAAAAGTAGAATTCAACATAACCATGATTTAAAATTTTTTTGTGTGTGTGGCGCTGATATTAACAATTTATTTAAAGCTGTATGTGGTGCCAGGGATTTAGCTCAATGACACGAGTACCTGCCTGGAAAGCGCAAGGTTGTGAGTTTGATCCCTGCTACAAAAAAAAAAAAAAACAAAAAAAACAGGATGTGGTGGCACACACCTGTAATCCCAGTACTTAGGAGGCTGAGACAGGAGGATTGCTATGAGTTCCAGGGCTACATAGTAGTCTTGGGCTACATAGTGATTTCAAAGCCAGTTTGAACTACATAGTGAGTCCCTGTCTCTGAGAAAAAAAAGGAAGGAGATATTTGCAAATTACATAGCTGACACTTGAATTCCAGAAACAAAGAATTTTCAGTAATAGAATCCTAAGCCAGGCATGGTGGTGTATCCTGTAATTTAATTCTAGTACCCTGAGAAACTGAGACAGGAAGACTACCAAATTCAGTTCATGCCCAGCTTAGGCAAGCTTAACAACTTACTGAGACCCAAATAAAAAAGGGCTGGAGATGTAACTTAGAGCAAAGGCCCTAGGTTCAGTCCCCAGTACCATAAAAGAAAGAGAGAAAAAAATCCTTTCATCATGTAAAATAAAGCCTTACTTGTATGCAAAACAAGCAAGTATTGTAAAAGCACAATCACTGTGAAGTAAAAATGGGGAGACAGAGCTTTTATGTATTCTTAATCTTTCCCCTTCTCACTTTCTAATCTCTGTCCCTCTTTTTGACCTGCAGAACTTTAAGTTTTATTGTAATGATGTATCTAGACTCTATTTTGTAATGAAAAAAGGATTTAAATATTGTGCTAAATCAGAATTGTTTCCTTTTCACTTGTGTATGTTTGTAGGTACGTGTATCATAGGTACATGTTCTAAAAACAAAGCCACCTTAGCCTTGTCTTTTGGTTTACCTGTTTAAAGTGATGTGAAGGGTATTTTGAAAATTCCTTTACAGCAGAGTAATCTTGAATGTTAAAGATTCTAGGGAAAAATGGTAATGGAACTATATTGACCTTTTAAAGAATGTTCTACTTTTGTTTTTCAATCTTAGCCCAGTCTGCATCTCCAAAGAGAAAGAAACAGCACAAGAAATACAGAAGTGTTATTTCAGACATATTTGATGGAACAATCATTAGTTCAGTACAGTGTCTCACTTGTGATAGGGTGAGTATGAGGGAATTACAATACATAACATTTCTATCAAATACTCTTTAAAATCTGAAAAATGGTATGAAAAGTTTAATTCCTTCCCATTGCTACTGTTGATCACACATACATTCCTAAGTTTGAATCAGTATAAATTGACTCTAGGAGCAGAATTCACTTTTTTGTATTAGCAACGTTCTTTTCAAAGGTTGATCTTGACCCATCCTTAGACAAACATAAATTTTCAGGACAAATTACTTGGTGCTTCCTCTATTTTGATTACAAGTAAAGTGAGAAGTTGCTCAGGAACTGGAATTGTTAACATACCCATAGTCTCACAAGGCCGATGAAGTATGCTAGAAAAGTAGCTGTTCACAGGCACAAGGCAGTAAATATATCTTTTACATTTGGTTTTATTTAATGGCTTGTAAATATTTGTCATGCTAAGATTAGGGCTCAGATGATAAAGGTCAGATTCATAGCCAAAAACAAGGACATATATTAGAATAATGAATTTTTTAGTAACATTTTAAAAATCCCTCAAATTTCCTAACTTTTGTTAATTATAGTTTAACTATAGTTAAACTGTAGTAGTGCAGTAATGAATATAATTAATGAATATGAAATGACATCTCAAAGACAAAACTAAAGTTTCAGTTATTATATTATACTCTTAAATCTAAGGACATTCAATAGGGTCATTTTTAGTAGATTATGTGGAGCTGGGGACTTAGCCAAGTACCTAGCATGTGCGAAGCTCTGGGTCCAGTACCCAGGGGAGCCCCTCTCCCCTCCTTGTTGTGCTGAATGTGGTGGTGCAACACTTGTAATCCCAGTTACTCCGCAGGCTGAGGCAAGGTGATTGCAAGTTTAAGGTCCCCCAGGTAACTTAATAGGTCTTGTCTCAAAATACAGGAAAATAAAAAGGGTTGGTGATGTAGTGCAGCATTCCTGGGGTCAGTCTCCAGTACCACACACAAAAAAGTAGGTTACTTGTTAATCCTAGAAGTTTTCAGCTTCAGTCATATGTTGTATAACAGTATTTCAGTCAGTGCCAGACTGCATCAATGACAGTGGTCTAGAAAGACTGTCCTAATGGCATCATAGGTGTCCGGGTTTGTGTGAGCAGGCTTGCGTTTGCCAAGTGATGAGGTTACCTAAAACAATACACTCATAACGTCTCCTCTTCGTTAAATAGTGCATGACTGTGTTCAAAATTATATGCTAGGTTTTGTATCTTCTCTCCTTTTTAAGCAACATTTAAAAACTTTGATCAGCCTGTGGTCCTAGCCACTTGGGAGACTGAGGTGGGAAGATCACTAGAGCCTTGTATTTCAGGGTCAGCCCGGGCAGCACAGCAAGAGCTGGAGTTGAGGCTGCAGTGTGGCCTGGGGTACTTCTCAGCACTACAACATCAGTGGCTCAGCAGGAGCATGCGGCAGCACTGTGTGGGGTTTATAAAAGATTAAATCAGAACTAAGTTTGGGTTTATTTTGCTTATTGTAACTTGCTTTGATCTTTGGTGTCTACCATCTAATCTTATAAATGTCTGTGCTGGTTTATTTTCATCTCATTTTTAAAAAACAAAACAATTTTAGGTGTCCGTAACCCTCGAGACCTTTCAGGATCTGTCCTTGCCAATTCCTGGCAAGGAAGACCTTGCTAAGCTGCATTCGTCAAGTCACCCAACTTCTATAGTCAAAGCAGGATCATGTGGCGAAGCGTATGCTCCACAAGGCTGGATAGCTTTCTTCATGGAATATGTAAAGAGGTACGTATTTATTTCTTTGTTTTGATTGATTCCTAAAACTGCTATTTCTGCTATACTAGCAGAACATTTCCTTTTTCTTTCTGTCAATAATGTTTCAGGTTTGTTGTCTCATGTGTCCCTAGCTGGTTTTGGGGTCCAGTTGTAACTTTGCAAGATTGTCTTGCTGCCTTCTTCGCCAGAGATGAACTAAAAGGTAAGAATCAAAATCTTTTTGTTTCTGAATTACTGTAGTAGGTGAGTCTAAAATAGAATTTTAGGGCAGTTTACGCAGTGTTTGTTCATGCTAGCATAGTGCCATACTACTGTGGAAGCAGTCATACAATAAGAAAAATCAGCTGGGCGTGGTGGTGCATGCCTGTAATCCTAGCACCTGGGACGCTGAAGCAGGAGGATCGCTGTGAGTTTGAGGCCAACCAGGGCTTCAGAGTGAGTTCAAGACCAGCCTGAACTGCATAGTGAAATGCTGTCTCAAAGAGACCAAAACAAAAACCAAAACAAAACAAAATGAGAAAAATCATATTCTGAAAGAATTGAATCAGATTCCTGTAGTACCAGACAATATGTCTCAAAGCTTTTTGGGGTTAAAGAAGGCAAACTCAACCAGAACAATGGGACTTGTGCCTTGGATTGTCTGTGAACGCCAGACAGTCCTTGCCTGTTTTCATATGTCTAGTTTTCATGTGTGAACATATAGCAGGCTGTTAGTCAATTTTGTTTAGTGAATGAATGAAAGGTGTTATTTGAGGTAGCCCTTCATGGTTGAACATGGTTGACTCATGAGCGGAGACTAAAAACGTGAACCCTGTTTTACTGTGTCAGTATGTGGCAAAATCAAAGAATTGCAGAACCAGAAGAAAGCAATTTGCTGTTAATATGAGAGGAATGATTTAACTTGTTGTCTTTGCAGGAGACAATATGTACAGTTGTGAAAAATGTAAAAAGTAAGTGACATAATGCTTTTAATATCATATTTTATATTTTTTCTTAGTTATTTGAACTGGGTATGTGGAGTTACACAACAGTACATTTAGAAAAATACAGACCAAAGCTGGGCGTGGTGGTACACACGCCTATAGTCCCAGCACTTGGGAGGCTGAAGCAGGAGGATCATTGCAAGTTCGAGACCAGCCTGCCAGCCTGGACTATAAAGTGAGCTCAAGACCAGTCTGAGTTGCATAGCAATACCCTGTCTCAAAAAGACAAAAAAAAATTATAGTAATTATGGTAGCTATAAAAAGATTTGGATATTTAGTAAAACAAATTTTAGGCAAAAATTTTAACAAATGCAATAGGCTTGTGTAAGATGTTTAGAAATGTGTGTTATTGGCTGGGGTTTAGCTCAGTGGTATAGGTGCCTGCCTAGCAAGCACAAGGTCCTGAGTTTGATTCCCAATACCCCCCAAAAGTATATTTTGAGGCAGTAAGTATGCAAATTTGTGTTAAACATTTTCTAAAATAAGGTAAAATTCTCTTCTGGTAACAGTTATTAACAGGCCAGATGTCAGGCAATGCTAGGTACCCATAGTTTGAAATCTTCACAAAATTCTGAGAGCTTATGCCAACTCTGATGCTGTCTGATGTTGTTCCAATGGGAATAGGATCATTAGACCTGATTTTGTTTGTATCTACTATCATCTGCTGTTTCTGTCTTATAATAAGTTCAGACTTAGTATCTCTTGGTGGTAAGACATAAAAGGATTGGAGACTTGCTAAAGCTAATTATTAGTATTACTGATTTTTTTATGGTGTTGAAAACTGAATGCAAGGCCTCACACATTAGGCAGGTGCTCTGCACTACATCTCTCAAAGCTATTTGATTGATTTATTTTTTGGTGTTATTTGAAACGGGATCTTGCTGTGTACTCCAGGCTGGCCTTGAACTCACTCTGTAGCCCAGGCTGGCCTCTAGTGTATGTCAGTCCACGTGCTGGGATTACAGGCTTGTGCCACCATGCCCAGTGACAGAGCCTACCTTTTTTTTTTTTGGTTCCAGGGATCGAACTCACGATCTCACTAAATCCCCAGCCCCCAGATCCTATTTTTTGAGGTAAAAGTAACTGGGAAGTTTTTCAAAATCTCTGTAACAGAAAAATATTGGCCTCTTAATAAGATCAAGAATCTCAATACAAACTTGTATTATTTGTTGGCAGTTGTTGTATTATTTGTTGGCAGTACTACCCCAGCTTGATGTGCAGCTGTTGGTCCTTTTCATGACAAAAAGGAATGCTTGACTGGGTCGACAAAGGTGAAAAGCTGCCTGGTACTTTTGATTTAGTTCTGATATTTCTTTGTTGATTTTTTTACCTAGTTGATCTATGTGTGAGAGTGTAGTGTTATGGTTCCCCATTACAACTGTGTTAGTGTTTATTTGATTGAAAAGAAAAGTTTTAAAAGAAAGGAAGGTTTTAATACACAGTATTGCTCTGCACTACACATTTTATAAAATTTAGGTTTTGCTTTGTGCAGTTGTACTTAATATCTGGATGTTATAAAGGTAAACTCAAACCATGGACAGTAACACATTTGTTAAAAGTAAAAGTTTTTTCATCAAAGAATTGCATGACTTCTTAAATTTGTACTACTGGTATCTTGGTTTAGTTTGTTTTTCAGAGTAAGGGGCTCCAGTAAATAACTATGTAATACAATTCAGTAGTAAGGAATTCTAGTCTGATACCTTTCACTGCATTTTCTAAAAGAGTTTTATGATATACTTAAATATACATTCCCTTTTTTTCTTTTCACCCTTAGGTTGAGGAATGGAGTGAAGTTTTGTAAAGTACAAAAGTTTCCTGAGGTATAGCCTTCAATTAAATTAATTTTCTGTAGTAAAGCATAAATAAAATACAATGTAATAATAAATTCTAGTAGCATTTCATTAAGAATGGAATGGTTCTGTTGACCAGTTGACCAGTTGACTTGCGTACCTATTTAGGATTAATTGGTTTTCAAATTAATTGAGGGATTATATACTGTAAGTGTTCTTAATGGTGTACTGTGCTGAAGATGGTGTTAACAGACATGGTAAGTAAGATCTTGCTAGGTATAAAATGTAAAATTAGAAAACAAGTAACATTGACCCATGTTTCACCATTTCCATACTTTTGACATCCCTGGAGTCAGGTTACAAATTTCTGACTACTAGAGATTGATGTTTAACCTTGACACTTTAATGCGAATAGATTCTCTTAGGATATAAAACTAAATAAAATTGTAAATAGCATTTATCTTACTTTATAATTTTATTTTGATTAAACATCTCAATTTCGTGCATGTAGAATTAAAATATCAATATATTAAGTTTTGAATGCTGTTAGTGTTTAGTAACAATTAGGGTTTTGGATTTTATTTTCTTTTAGATTTTATGTATCCACCTTAAAAGATTCAGACATGAACTGATGTTTTCTACCAAAATCAGCACCCATGTTTCATTTCCACTGGAAGGCCTGGATCTTCAACCATTTCTTGCTAAGGATAGTCCAGCTCAGATTGGGACATATGACCTTCTGTCAGTCATTTGTCATCATGGGACTGCAAGTAGTAAGTATACAGGTTTCACATTTGTTCTTAGACTTAAAAGATACGTGTCTGAATTAATTCTTAAGTAAGGATTGATTGACTAAAAGAAAAAAAATAAAAACAGATTTTACTGCTGGTTATTAAAAAGAGATCAGACATCCATATACAAAGAAATATTAAATGTTTAGGGCTAGAAATATAGCTCAGTGGCATAAGTGCCTGCCTGACAAGCACAAGGTCCTGAGTTTGATTCTTGGCATCCAAAAAA
>PVJX010020392.1:0-33389 GCA_004027295.1 Dolichotis patagonum | reverse complement strand
AAAAAATATAATTTACAGGTGGTGTATTCAATCCAAATGTAAACAAGGCTTACCAATGTTGTTTGATTACATATATAAATATCTTTAATTTTTTTCTTAATCCAGAACTGTCTAATCTCCCTCCAATTTTATTCTTTTTCCCCTAATAATTGGCTGGCCTATTTAAAAAGGTAGGGTTGAAGATATCTAACTGCTTCTGATATCATGTAACTAGTTCCTGTATTCCTCATATTCTTCTGAACTAAAAATTAGATCTAGAACTTGGATTGGATGCTGGCTCAATTCATTTTTGGGATATTTTACTGTTGGTATTGTACTCTATGTAATATCACATATTTGGTGGCCAATAACCTTTTTGAAGATGAAATCGATCAGGCATCCAGTCCAATGTTTTGACTCTTTGGAACTGTGTATGACTTTCTCTAGCCCTCTACCTCCCATCCTAATTCAGTGCTGCTAGTGACTCAATAAGGTTCCTCAAAACCACTTGAAAAACATAACTCCAAGTCCTGCGAGTAACCAGATCATGTGAATGGCTTACAAGACTGCATATGATCAGCCTCAGAACCATCTCTGCAGGTTTTATAAGCTTTATGAGACATTAGAAAAATTGACAGAACTTGAGGAACTCACACCAAGTGTGTGCTCTGCAATTTCTGGGACAAAGCACTGGATATATCAGTCTGTACATCTACACATAAACAAGAGTTGAGACAAGAGAAATCTGAGGTCCTTTTCATTTGTCAAAGCCCGTGATTCAAGGAATATCGTGCCGTGTCTGTGTCTGTGCTTTCACACTGAGGATCACTGTGAGTGAAGAGTCAGAGGCTTACACCTCCAGGGTTGTTAAACTCAGTGTTAGAAAAGCGTATCAGAATATTTCAAATTCTGATATGGTGGTGTACATTCATGTTATTAGCTCAGGTTGGCTGCTACTTCCTTCACCAAAATTACATGCAAAAATCACAGAGAGAAAGATAAAACTGCAACAACTTGGTCTGATGTAGGCAACAAACTAAGAATAAGGAACACCTTTCCACTCATTTCTAACTTCAGTATCTCTGTGCTCTCACCGACCTGCAGTCTAAAAACAATGTAAGACAAAAGACAGACCATACCTCAGTTTTTCTTTCCCCTGTCCCACATCGAAGATTTTGGACTGACAATTGTGTTCAGATTGGAAAGAAGACCTGGAGAGACGTATAGGCTCCCTTTAAATGCTGGAAGTTTTCTCACGTAGAAGACAAATTAGGATCATACCAAGTGGTTCCCAAGACACACAGCACAGCAAAGGCCAAAGAATGAGGGGAAGAGGAAAGCAGAATTAATCTCAAAGGGAAGTGCTTTCCAGGAGTAAGCTTATGAGCTAGCCCTAAGGCAGAAGCAGATGTCTTTCCTGTTAGGTAGAAGGTGTACATATGGAACTGTTCAAGTTGAAGATGAATGCCCAGCTATCTAAACCTTGTGGGTGATTCTGGCTTTGGGTAGCAGGTTAAGCTCTTCAGTTAGTGCTATTTGCTAATGATTTAACCCATTCTTACTTGTCTTCAGCACCTCTGTCTCCAAGTGATTTCACTCAAAATTCCTGTGAATCACAATTTCCCCTCTGTGTGATTTCCCAGCACATCCGTTGTGTGTTCCATAGGTTGCCATGCTTTGGGTCAGAATAGTTACGTATTGTATTTAGATTTGTCTCCAACTGTTTCACATATATTGCCCCATCTCCCCTCCTGTCTGTAAGATTGCATGCGCCTTTATATTGTAGAAACTGTGTGATATGTTCTTCTTTTATGTCCCCCATGGTGCTGTGTTCATGACTGAACACATGGTTTGTGCTCAATAAATACATGTTGAAATGGATTGAATTGATGTTTAGGGACTTCCAACCAAGAAAGCAAAAATACACTATGAAGGCTTCACTCTGAAGCGGGAAAATATCCAACAATATTCTCCATCATGGCTTCATTTAATGCTTCCATGGCTGTGTAATGCCTTCAGCTTTCCCTACACACTTCTTTTTTTCTTCATCCTGTGGACCCTGCTTCCCACAATTTATTTCAGCTTAAATGAAAGAATTACCTTGATTTTATCTTATTTCTTGTCAATTCACCCATGTTTTTAGTGCATTAAGCAAAGATTTGTGTATCAGAAACCTTTCCTGGGGTAACTGAAGTGAAAAGTATTTTTCTTGTTATTGTGGGGGCTGGAAGGGGTAAAGTTGAGGAACACATAGTACATGTACATAAATACACAAATACACATAGGCACACACACCCGCTACGCACCCAGAGAGCAGGGTTCTGAAGTATGATTCTTGTCTAACCTCTTGGAGTATGATCCTGTGCTAGTTATCGTATCTCTCTGTGTCTCAGTTAATGCAACTGTAAAATGGAGATGATAATAATTGCCCTCTGGACCCACAAGAATTCTGTGGGTCCAGAGAGGAGATGAGAAAGTGGATTTGAAAACACTGTGTAAATTATCATCTGCATGGAGAGCAAGCATTGTTGTTTTTTATTATTGTGTCGAAAGCAAGCCAGCATTTCCTGCCTCGGAGAGATTTGTCATGTACAAATTGAAAGTAGATAATCCTCAGCAGATGATTGAGATATGTTTCTCTCTCAATGCTGTGTGTGAGCGGAAGAATTCCAGAGCAAAGCTAAAATCAAATGGTCCTCTGAATATTCCAAATTCAGAGAAAGCAGTAGCCACCGCATTGTTAAACATGTAGAATCAAGCACATAGAAACTGCAGAAGATCAATTAGTTTGCTTCTAAAGAGTAGAACTGTCATTTAATATCTAAGTGTTTATGTTTTCATTCTTTGTTCATTCTCCTAATGTTTCCAAACTGTAATGCAAAACCCTAAAGCTGATAATGTAGCTTTGAATATTATTTTCCTTCATAACAATATGGAAGATGAAGAATGGTGGTTGTAGTTTTCTAATGCATTCAGAAACGAGGCTGTAACATCAGTCCTGTTATCACATCACATAAGTGAAAAGGAAGGAAATTGTGTAAATGCATAACTTCTTGTTAAAAGAAAATGATATGAGTCAATGTTTAACTTGGGTTTTCATAGCCTTTGGATTATTTCTTTTTTATTTTATTTTATTGGTACATGTTTGCAGTCCATGCATTTTATAGTTGTCTCAGGAAGCTTGTGCATGCACATAATATAGCTTATTTTTTATCTTAATCTACCTTCCTCTTCCCTCTCCTTCTGTAGTTCCTCTTCTGCCATTTTTCATTCTTTTTCATACTGTTAATGTTAGTTTGTATTTATGGCATATAATGCCCACATTCACTGAGGGTACTAGGCATATCTTCACTCAACCTGTTTCCTCATCCCCTCCCCTGTACTCCTTGTCCTTGGTCTCCTGGACATCTTCCCATCTGCAAGAGCTCCTTCCCCTTGTCCCATTCTATCTTCATTTACTTTTCTTAATTTGTACTTTGCCTTACTCAGATGACAGATACCATGTGGTATTCAAGTTTGTGTGTCTTATTTCACTCAACATTTTATTTTCCACGTGCATCCATTTTCCTACAAATGTCTCAAATTTGTCCTTCTTTGTAGCCAACTAGTGTTCTGTGACATACAGATATGACATTTTCTTTATCCAATCATCTGTTGATGGCTATTCAGACTGTTGGCAGGGTTTTGCTATAATGCATGTACAATAAACTTTCCAGTAATTTGAGAATTTTTTTCACACATCCCAAATATAAAATCATAGGCATCATATTTTTCAGCTCTGGGGTCCTCAGGTTCTCCCAATGACAGTAATTAATGAGATTCCTAGGTGAGCTCAGCTTGTGAGGTGACCATGTCCAGAACTGGAACATTATTACCTATTACTTGTCTGTTGCCCTTTGCTGATGGGCCTTGGTTGCAGGAAGTGATGTTGGAGTGATTAATAAATCTTTGAGGGCTTTTCTTCATTTACTTTCAGTCTTTTGGGGTTCTTGAACTGTGACATCCTTATTTGTGCTGATGTAGTTTTCTTCAGTTTCTTTCTTCCTGGGTTTCCTCACCTAGAACTATTCTATCCTATCATCCTAAACTTTGAAGGTAAACCCCTGACTACTACTGCATGCTTGAGTTAAGCTTCCACTGGAATCTTGGAGGAAATCTTCATCCTCCTTACAAACTGATTAGAGTTCATGAGCTCTGCTATTATTCCATAGCACCACGAGCCTCCTAATTCCTTGTCTCTTACGCTACTAGTGGGTTTCCCTATGTCACCTTTCAATTTCCAAGAGTAAAAGGAATGCATAATTGTAGTCAACATGTTCATCAACTCAGTTATGTGGCATGCTGATTCCCCTCCCCTAGTGTGAGACAGTTCTCTTGTAGGTGGATTTTGACTGCACTTATATGGTGCCTCCTGGTATTAAAGCAAAAACTATTGCTTACATCCCTGTATTCTGTATACTACTTAAATGCCTTCCTTTGGCTGCAAATCCTACTCTTTTCTTCCCTGTAGGTGGATGAGTGTTCATGGTCCAGTTTTTCCGGACATGGATTTTGTTTTTTCTGCCCCACACTATAAAACACGATCACCTCTGTGTGCTCTCCCTTATGTGATCCCTCAGAGAAAAGAAACAATGAAAGTTTCATGCAGCTGAGTCTATGAATTTTAGTGAGAATTTTTTCAAGTATCACCTATAGCATAATTCACATCATATCTTTCATACAACAGACAGCACTAAATACAACCTTGTGTGTTGCTTTCTCTAATGAATGAAATTTAGTTTGTAGCTCCATAGGGAAGGTTTAAACTCTTTATAGGCAGATAAGAATCATCTTTAATTTATTTGATATCTTCTATATTCATTTGCATGTTCTTTGAACTAATTAATTCCCTCTCAAAGAAAAAATAAAACACAGTGAGCAAGAAGAGTGCTGCTAGCATTGAGAGACCTGAGTTCTCATTTCACCCCTGGCACTGTCTTCATGGCTGTGATAAACATGTTAATTCTTTAAATTTTTGTCTTTCTATCTGTAGAAAAAAAAAGAAGTAGTTTAAATAGAAGGGCACTTATAGTTCTTAAATCTAATGGTGGAATTTAATTTAAAATCCTAACAGTTGCAATAATAAATGCTACCAATTAGAAAATCCAGTTTATTCTGTATTAAGATTAAAGCTAATATTGGTATTTTGGTGTAGCCAAACTTAGTACTTTAATATATTAATGTAGGCTTATTTTACCTGCAGGATGTGAATATAAGAACTGAGAGACAAAGATGTACTTCTTATTCTTACTAGTATAGCATCTCCTGCCATGGCTGTTAGTGAATATGTCATATATAAAGTCCTTGGCAGGGTAATTTGAAGGTATCTGTATACCTTAGGCATATTATTCTACCCATAGAAGATAGAGTGCCTTCATCTAAGAAATGAGTATAATTACTATTATGAGTAAGCAATTTGTAAATGTTGCATGGTAACCAGTTGTAAGCCAAGGTTAAAAAAAAGTAAATATTTTCTAAACTAATCAAAAGGTAAAAAGTTAGACATTAGTATAAACTGATGAAGCAGGTAGGTGACACATGATCACCAGTGTCTTACACTGGAATTCTGCTTTGCGAAATAGTATTGAGCCAAGAGGACTGAAGCAAGCTGAAAAGCATATCCTCTGTCTACAGAGTACCAGTGACTACTAATTTCCCAGTGATCAGTGCTACGTAGAAACAATGGTCCAGTATGAGAAGAAGTTCTAGGTTTTGGGGAAGTCTGGACCTTTAGATAACTAGCTAAGATTACTCAGTATTCAGACATATTACAATTGGCTAAAATTTAAGCCAATAGATAGATAGATAAGCATCAGATATATCAAACAAAATGCATAGCCTTCAAACCAAGTTTGGCTTGAGGACCATGAACTTTCAACATCTCACAAACTGATCATTCCTGTGATATCAATTTCTGCTGTGGGCACACGTGAGACTTTATGTGCAGTCACTGTGTGGACAGTTTCCTCTACTTAGCAATAATGATCACAAGGGATTTAAATTGGGATTTGGGTACATGAAGTCAGGGACCCCTGGAGAAACAGAGGCTGAAGGCTATAAAGTACAACATTCAAGATCGGTGATCAAACTTGCATTCTGCCTACCGCTCAGAAAGGTGCTTCGCTGGATGCCTGTAAGGACGGCTACCAAAATGATAACCGCAAAATCAGTTTACATTGTAGAGCACAATGGCAAATGCAGAGTTTGTGTCCCTAAGAAGTGCTTTCTTTTACTGTTTAAGTTCTACAGATCATTTTTGAACTTGTACTACTGTCTTACTATAGATTCGACTGTTCGCTTCGTGAGGACTGAGTGAATGTCTAAACCACCCTTGGAGGCTCCATGGTGTTGAGCATAATTTGCATAAATGCCCAATAAGCCTGAATGTGGTGGTGCACACCTGTAATTCCATCGTTCTGGGAAGATGAGGCAGGAAGATCACAAAGTCAAACACAGCCTGGGCAACTTTGCAGTTTATCAAGATTCTGTTTCAAGGGAAAAAAAAGAAAATCTAAAAAAAAGTAAAGAAATGTCTGAAGGCATACATGTGCAAAGGCCCTAGATGCAATCCCTAGTGGTGAAGTCTATCTATCTATCTATCTATCTATCTATCTATCCTGAAGGAATATGTGAACTTGATATATGCCTGAAAATAACAAATTTTCTGAAGAATATATTGTGTAGTTTAAAACAAATGAAAATAAATTAAAGGAAGAGAAAGAATGAGAGAGAGAGAGAGAGAGAGAGAGATCAGCCAACAGGGTTCTACAATCATAAGCAAGCCAGTCCAAATCTCTAGCTCTTGATATTAGCATCTGCCACATTAAAAGATTCAGTTAATAGGATCAGAGGTCCCACTCAACCCAGCTCTTCCCCTTCCTCCTCTTTTTTTCTAGAAGAATTGAAAACATCATACCACAGGGATATATGTGCACTCATGTTTATAGCAGCACAATCCGTAACAAAATCTTGGAAATAACCCAAATGCCCATCAACCAAAGAATGGATGAAAAAACATGTGGTGTCTTTGTACAATGGAGTACTACTCAGCCCTAAAGAAATATAAACTTGAGGCTTTTATAGGTAAATGGATACAACTAGAGATCATATGCGTAAGTGAAATAAATCAGACTTGCATGTGTAAACATCATATTGTCTCACTAATGTAGGGAACAGAATGAGTGAATAAGATTCAAAAGGTACAATAGATACTGAGAAAGGGAAAGAAACCACTCAAAAGGAAAGAACAACTGGGATGGGAGAAAGGAGAAAAGAAGGAACGGGAAATACGTATACATATACACACAAGAGAGCTAAGACAATTAGTACTTATATTGTTTGATCAATTTTGCATGACAATCTGAGCAAGTATTTTGAAGACAAAAATATGCATATAATAACCATTGTTAATGTCATATTACCTTATTTTGAAAGTATGCATCATTGTTTTTATTTTTTTAAATTCTCTTTAAAATAAAAAAGATTCAGTTATGTACAAAGTTTCCATCTGATTCTAATGATTCCTTTATTTCTGAAATCACCAATGGTGGCTACTGAATGAAATTTCTTTTGGAAAAGCCAGTGCTATTCCTTCTGCCTTTAAGAGTCTACTGCAGACCTGTAAGCAATCTTTTGCCCCCGGTTCATTTTCTGATATTGCTTCAAATGAAAACTAGTGGCTCTGTCTTGCAAAACTGCTCATTAGAATAGCTTCCAGGTCCATTTCTTTCTGTTCCACTCATCTAAGTATTAATGACCTAGCTGAATAGCATTCCAATCTACTTCCAGCTACCCAAGAAGAGAGAACAACATTAAAATAGCCTTTTAGTAGGAAATTCCAAGAAACAAAAGCAGACTCTGGACTGGCTGAGATAAAGTTAACTTTGAAGTGCATTTCCTTGTTCCTGCTCTGAGATACAGGAGAAGAACTATCCTGGAAGT
Source organism: Dolichotis patagonum (assembly GCA_004027295.1). NCBI lineage: Eukaryota > Metazoa > Chordata > Mammalia > Rodentia > Caviidae > Dolichotis > Dolichotis patagonum. The sequence continues at coordinate 25,430 of PVJX010020392.1, read as the reverse complement.
GAGAAGACAGGTTCTCCCGGATTTCGATAGATGCCTGACAGGACCACATTCATCATTTAGTTCGCCAAGAGAAATGGTGATCGGAGACTGATGTTATCAAACAGCTTAATCTCCCTCTCATCACGCTGCCTTTTCCTGAACCTTGCTACACAATGTTCCGGAAGACAGACAGTCATACATTTGCCTCTGATGGCAGTTCCTGGTCACCAGCCACCAGCACCAATCCCAGGTACACTTGTGAAATAGAAATGTATCTCCAGGGTGTGTAGCCTCTTTATTTCAGCCATTCATTTTTTATACTTATTCATTTATTGTGTATTTATTCAAGAAATGTTAACCTTCTCTGGCCAATCATACTCATAGTTTTGTTTCCTGGGATCTAAATGTGAATCACACATTTGCTGAATGATGGGTGACTGAATGAAAAAGAGACACTCCCAGGCTTCCTCAGTGTTAAGATGGACCAGCAAAGATATTATAGATAATGTCAGTGAACACTATAACAGAGAAGGGTATTGTGCAATGGGACCCTTAAGTGGACACTGATGCTGCTACAATGGCGCTGTTTTGTGGTTGCTAACAGACTCTAAAAGGCTCATGGAAGACTTTCCAAGTGGAATGACCTTGCAGGCAGGTGTACTTAGCATCCAGCCTCTCAGAATGGGGTTTGGGAAGTTTGAGGTCCTCGGGCCAGTAGACAGCCAGTTCTGCAGTGAATGAGAGGACCCTAAGGGAGAAAGGGATGTGGCAGAGCAGGGTAGAGTGTATCAAAAGGCTGGAGATCAGAAGCCTGGGGAAAGGCAGTGTATAAGGGCACAGCTCTCATGCTCTTCCTGCACCAGTGTATGAGAATTCCTAACATTCCTCCCACAAGATACGCTGCATATTTAGTCTCCTGTTTGCAGTCCTGCTTGAATTTCTTTGGTGGGTATTTTCCATGTTTAGGGGAAAAGGACCAATATTACAGAAATTTTTAATATTCTGTAGCAGAGTTAAGGAAAGTATACTAGCATATTCAATACTGGCGTATTGAATATGCATTCATGGCTAACATTCTGATTGTGGAATTCCAAAAATAAAGCAAAACGTAAGGGAATATTTTTCAGGGGAATGAGTGAACAGCCGTGATATTGTACTCGTTGTCCCCTCTGAATATAGTTTAAGCCTGGCTCACTCACTGTCTGCAAACATTTCATGTGTGTATTAAATCGTTGCTATCATAACTGTATTATGAGAATATTAGTACCATTATTATTGGTATTATTAGTAGTAGGGATCCTATTAAATCAGGCACTGTGACAAATTACCTACATACATTGTTTCACTCAATTTTCAAAGCAAAGATTTAAGGTAATGAAGCAAGATGTATGACTAAAAATTGTACTTTGGCTCATCAAGGAAAATTTTTGAGAAATGTACTCCAGGAATTGAAACCTACATTAGAATTGCTAGGTAGAAACTTTTAAAAACATGATATTTCACATTATATGAGAATTATCATTCATGCATTGGTGTAACTTAAAGGATACGGATTCATTCTTAAGCTAACTTAGTATTAGAGATGTTCAGGTAAGCAGCCCATAGTACTCTCCTGACATGGTAATGATTCTGATGACTTTCTTATTACATTGCAACCCTAACACTATGCCCTTAGGAAATAAAAACTGCTGTAATGTTCATCCAAGATAATTCTTGTCATATTAAAAGGATATGTACTTCACTGGATAGATCAAATACTTGAATTTTCATTTGGAAATCCATCTGGGGTTCTGGAGAGGAAACAAAGTGAGAATAAGGGCGATTGATTGTCTGGCTGTTGGCTCTGCCCGTGTGCTCCTAGGTATGTCATTTACTCTGTTGCACAGCTGTGCTCACTGCAAATGTCTATTAGAGCAATTCATAGGGGAAAGTATCATGTACTTGAGTGCGCTGGAGAATGCTTGAAGGTTGGGTGCCTGTCAACTCCAGAGGAGGCCTCTTAAGGATGGGAGAAAGAGCACATTGGAGTCACTCTTCCTCAACTCCTCCTTCTGCTGCCTCTCCTCCAGCCATCCCTTTCCTGTCAGTCATGGAGAGGAACTTTCCAGCTGAAAGTAGTGTCTTCCAAGGAGTACAATCATCATCTTTTAAAAATTCTATCATACTAAGTATGCTCCACACACTGTTCTAAATACTTTACATGGATCAAGGTGTTTTTATCTTCACTAGAGTCCTACAAGTTGCACATACTATCACTTGCAAAATACAGAACAGGAACCTGGACATGGGTGCTTACATAACTTCTATATGGTCCTATTAGTTCTCAAAGGATGGGGAGGGTTTGATCTCAAGCAATCTGACTTGATATTTTACCTGAACTACAGGTACTCTATCATCCTATTCAGACCAATTCATCACACAAGTGCTCCCTTTATTCTTTGGGTACCACTTCTTAAAGCTTCTTGACAGAAAGGAATATGGCTTCATTATATCTTCACTGAGGGCTTTGCGGTGTCTAAATAGACCCATGGAAGGGCTTTATGATGTTTAGATGAATGTGCAGACATATTCCCTAAGATAATAATGTAATTTTGGCTTTTTACTTAAATCAGAAAATCCAAGACCCTCAGGGATTGGCAGATGGATTTCAGGGTGGTGTCCATGACTCCATCACTTCCAAAATTTGTATATAATATGTTGTAGATGATTTTTTTCTTTATCAAGGAAGGATATTTTTATCTTTCCACAAGATCTGAAAAGGCCTGTAACTCAAACAAAAAACAAATGGATGTCTCCGAACCACTAAGCCACTGGGAACCTGCTTCTCTACCTGATTTGACCACCGCACATATAATTGTGCTAATCATTCTTAGTATTATTATTTGGTACCAGGAATTGAACTTAGGACCTTGTGCTTGCCAGTCATGTGTGTATACCACTGAGCTACATTCCTGTCCCTGTGCTAATTATTATTACAGGAATTAAATAGCTAAATTCGCTTTCCCTTAATCAACTGAACTATATCAAAATGTCAATTTTAATTACATATAAAGCTAACTTTTTAATAATATTTATTTTTAAAAGGGAGACATTTAAAGATATTGTAACAAAAAACTGTAAGAAGTAAAATTTAGTTAATGCTGAATAATTAATATTTTTTTCTAAAGATAATGTATATGTTTTCCATGTTGACAAATATTCATGACTTTTTTTACATGTTAATGATTAGTTACACAAGAATTAATACAATTGACCAGATAACAATTCAAATTAATCCTTTACTTGGATAAAGAGGCAAGAATAACTCTTGGATTACCATTTTTCCTCTTGACATAACTTATGCATAGTAGGCAATGTATTTTTTTCTCCCCAAGTTTTGGTTGATACTTAATTTTTTCCCTTGCTTCTATAAAACCTGCTTACTTTCTTTGGATTAATTTATCATTTGAGGAGTAGAAATGATAAATTTCATGTGCTTTTTTCAGAGTAGAAAATTTCTTAAGTATGAAAGGTGATAGAAGAATGCTTCACAGCCATCTATTGAATTTAACAGCTATCTACTGAGTATCTTTTGTTTGCCTAGATTTCTGCTGGTACTTCAGAAATTACTTAGAGAAGCAGATGATACAGTCTTTGTCCTGAAAGAATCTTATATTTTAAGATATGGTTATTATATGTCCTTATTATTTTACAGTGTATAGATTATATAGAGGTAAAAAATGCCTACAGTACATATTTGAACAGGGGAAAATAATAATCAAAATGAAAAACTTCCTTATTGCAGTGTTTTGAAAACTGGTACAAAATGACAGGGGAATGGGTGAGTAGAAGTTCTGTGGAAGACATTTGTTATCATCTACCAGAAATATCAAGTATAGGGTGATTCTTTAACACTAGAAATAAAGACAAAAGAAAGGAAAGAAGAGTTATCTGGGGAAAATTCAGAGGTTTAGACCAACTTATTTCATTGAGTCATAAGACTGATCAGGCCACAGTTCATAGAGGAAAAAAATGGTCTCACTCCTGTTTTTGCTGAAGGAACAGCCTGTGTTTATTACCATATGCCAACTACCTTTCTGGATGTGGTTAATTTATCCAGCATTATTTTTTCTGTCAGATCAGTTAACGTATACCTACCTTACAGATTTGCTTGTGTGAAATGATACGTTAATTAATCACAGACTTTCTTTCCAGAATTTAAATACAATATGAGTACTGTTAGATATGGAAATTAAAACCAAAATGATACATCAAGGTAGAAATAAGTAGAGTAGGAGTCATATTAAGATTGGGATGTGTCAGTTGAATATACATTGAGCAAAATTATGACTGCAACATATGCATGAAATGTTTATTTCTTTTACATCAGACCAAAAGTTAGTAACCCAGAGCTGATGTCTTAATTTGTGTTCTCCAAAACACATACCAAAGACAAAGACATATTTTGAGATAGTTTATTTAGTGCAAAACAGTGAAGGAGGAAAAAACATTACAAGGGCATGTCATTGAACAATAAGGCCTTGATTTTAGCAGAATCTCTTAAAATACTTTTGGAATGCTGACGGGAATTGTTTCACTGAAGAATACAAGGTAAGAGTATTATCTACAGAGTCCATTTCTTATCATTTCAGCATTGTTCCTGAGGTTGTTTACTCTCCAGCTTCTTAGAGGACAATGTATGCTGCAACTTGCAGGAATGCAGGTTTCTGCTAATGTCCAAGGTGTCAGGAGAGCTGTAGGGTGGAAATAAAAGACATTCAGAGCACTCTTGAGGGAAACCCAGCCAACACCAGAGTGAGGCTGGTTGAAGGCTTTATTTTTAAAAAGTAATGGCTAGTAATGGCTAGAAGCACATGTATAATGTGGGTTGGGACACCAGAGGCCTCTGATAAAGTCTAGTTCTTACACTGTGCGGGTTTGTTTATGTATACAGAAAGGCCAAGCTGTCAATGAATCTCCCAGAAGTGGGACCTGGTTAGTGGCAACCTTCGGAAAAGGCTTAATAAACACATTTCATTTTAATAATCTACAGTCTCATTGCTGCAACTGAACAAGAGGCCTTGACGTGCAAAATTTCTCCCTTCTACCATACATTAAAGATTTCTCTTATCCTTGTCTGACGATTCAGTTGACATAGGTTGCTTGCTTGGTAACCACAATTTATTTCCAAGTGGTCTCTATGTACAGTTTCTCTTAGCCTTTACTGCATAATGGTTGTTGAAATAGTTTGTTTACCATGGTGACCAAGCATAATAAAGAGCAAATCTTGGCTACCAAAGGCATGGCCCTGCCCCAGAATTCTGAGGATGTGGTCTTGCCTGCTCAAACTGACAGCTTGTGAGTCATTCAATACTTTAGGCAAAGACTATTCCAAAGCATGACATGTGCTATCTGCAATACCCAAGTAGCTGTTTCAGTCCATTTTCTGCAGCTATCACAGCATTCCTCAGACTTGGAAAATCGGAAACAGGAGAAGTTTGCTTGACTCGTAGTTACAGAGGTGAAGATGGCCAAGAGCATGATGCTAGCCTCTGGTGGCAGGTTTTGTACTGCCTCATATTAGAAAGAAAAAGAGAATGAGTGAGGGCCAAGTTTGTCTTGTTATCCAGATCCCTCTCCTGCAATAACTACACCACCCCAAATAGATAGCATTTGTCCATTCATGGGAACTGTGGGTGACAACTCAAGTGACTCCCCTTGAGTACAAAACAGTTACTATGACTTTGATTATTTGGAGACTTATTTCCTTATAGTGATATGTAGAGAGCTGGCTATGTTATTTCCTTCTCTCTTCAATTGGCTCTAAGCTTTGCAAATAAGGCTAGCTGGTATGTAATCTCTAAAGCCAAGACAGTCCTGTTTCCTTGCATAGTGTTCTCCTTACAGGATATGAGCACAGCAGGACGCTAGAGCCAATAGCTCCTGGAATGTCAACTGGGTATGAGCCTCAAAATAAAGAGGCTATAAAGAGGGCACAAGAGTTTGCATATCAGAAACCTCCCAAAACAATTCCCTTGCTACCTTAATTAGATTATGTGAATTGATCCTTCTGTATATCTTTATCTCTGCAATTTACAGAGATGCCATTCTTGCACCTGGACAGCCAGCTCAAGCTACTCACATAATTCCCGACATCCTCACTGTCACTCATCCTTGAGCCACCTCCCTTCTTCACAAGATAATACTGGGAGAGGCCTGGGATCAAGGCCTTTGTCCACATGTCCTCCTGAGGATTGGATTTAGGATCCCTTGCCTGCCCTTAACTTGGGATATTTCTTGGTGTCTTTACTATCTATCGCCGTGGGTTGCATTGGTGGTGGTAGATTGGAATTAACTTGCTGGGATTCCAATAACGTTTCAATGGGATTACAAATATAACCTTTTGGATTGTGAGGAAAACTAGAAAGAGGATTACAATACTTAGATGACTGAACTCGATATTTGGGATTACAATAGGAATGGAACTGGCATGACCTGAGCACAGCTTAGAAGTTCCACCTTTTAATGTTTTTATAATGGCAATTCAGTGTCAGTGTGAATGTTGGAGGGGGCATTCAAACCATAGCAAAACTTAAAGAGTGAACAATACAAAGGGAAGTTCATTTGTATCCCAGGTGACTGTCTTCCTAAAATCTTTACCAAAGTGACAAGTCCTTGAAACTTAAATTTTGGGTGATTTATCTCCTATGTTTCTAGCATATATTTGTCTTATTAGAGTATCCAGACCCAGTATTTGCACTTTCTGTCCCCCAGCTGCAATTAGCATTGTAATAGGCTGAGAAATGTCAAGATAATTCAGGCCACTGTGTAAAAAAGACAGTTGATGTGCTGGATGGTCTCAGTCATCTTCACACAAATACAGACAGCTTTTGGTAGATAAAACACAACATATTTGCCAGATTAATAGGATATCACATGTCAGCTTCAGTGAAGATGCCACAAATGGCATAGTAGCTGCTACTGGAGCTACTGATTAAATTTATAGTCTCTCACAGTTATTTGCTTCTGATTATGACTCCTGATTTTTCAGGAATTCAGAAGTTGAACCAAATAAGAATGTGATGAGGATCACATTCTTGTAACACTGATGTCTTAGAGAATGACACCAATCTTTACAAATCTTTTAAGGATAAGTTACTGTTTCCGCTTTACTATAATGGCAAGTTGGTGTTGGAGAGGCTGTTTCAAGAGATTTCATTAATCTTGCTTACCATAGTGGAGTCTAATGTCCACTATGAGAAAATCACTGGGTTTTGTGTATGTGTTGTCAAAGTAAGCACAAAAATCAGTATATTTGGATAGCATCTAAATATATACATCTCAATTATACATTTGGGAAATAGCTACACTGTTTATGTCATTATATATTTGTCCCTGTCTCCAAATTCTTAACTCCTTTAGGATCAATATTCTATTTGCTTATGTTTACTGACTAAGCACTAAAATTATGTTGGTTGAGTCAGCTATTTTTTTCCTGGACTATGAACTATTCTTTCCCACTTCAAAAAGCTAAACTCCGATCCTAGAGTTTGCTCAGTGAGAATATGCAGGCACACATTTTGAAGACATCCAAACTTCTTTGTGCTATTCATTATAGTTAATGAATTTATATAGTTGCCCAACAAAGGGAGGCTGATTTCCATCCAGTGCCATGGTGCTTCTGCTGTTGCAGATATTTCAAGGACTAGAAAGACTCATGATTCTCACTCATTCACGCACTTCTTTCCTCTCAACCCTTGTCTCTAGCAGAAAAGATGTGGCTACATAGCCTACATGCTTTGTATTGCTATAATTATAATCTTATGACTAAATTATAGTCAGAAGCCTGAGCATTCCTTGAGTAGTGACTGCATGAGAGTTGTTTTAATCATTGAGATGGACATCTTGTTTCAATCCTGTTCCTTTCTTCAAATTACCCATAGCATTTAATAAGATCTAAGGGAACTAATGGCTAATTGTTCATTCCCAGGTATGGGAAAATTTATCCAATGTTTCGCATTCCCAGTTGGTTAAGAGTTTTGTCCAAGGGTATGAAAAGCTCTGTAATTTCCAGCTGCATTGTGTCCTGGCTCAGCACATTCTGTCTGGTTTTCAAATCATTAGGCCTATGTCCATACCTCCCTGCACATCATCAGATGATCAGAGAAGTCCAGTGACAGAAAATGAAGTGAGTCATATTGTACTGTAACTTAACACTCACTCTGTAGCTGAAGTGAGAGAGAAAAACCAAAGGATCAAGGTTGGATGAAGGATCAGATGTGCCTGATGTCACCGGTAAAGTCAGTTTCTTTCCATCTATAATATGATGCCCTTATAATATAGTAAAAATGTATTTCCACATACTTTCATTCAAGCCAGAGAAGAACATGGTAGGAGAAGCAACACTCTTTCCTTTAGAGGCAAATGCAAACTTTGTGTTCAAGTCCACTGCTCAGAACATAGTCACATGACCATATGTAGGAAAATGCACTCTAATATATAATAAGTTGCTGTTAAAAACCAGGGAATCCATTCATATAAAAAAGATATTTTCAACTTATTCTGTAGGTGAAACTTTAGAAATATACAATGAATCCTTTTGGATATGTGACTAGAAAGCTCTTACACCATTCAACAGGCAGGTCCCACGCGGCTGGATGAATTGCAATGCCCAGGAGAAACCCATACAATGAAGGTCATCATCTGACTCTTCCCTAGTATATCTAGGTTGTTAGAAAAATAAACGTTTATCATTTTATTTGCCTGTAGTTTAAGTCTGGCAAAGTATAGAATAAATACGCAATTATAATGCACCTGAAGTTTCTAGGACTATGCCTGCTTATTTAATTAAGAAAGTATGTACTTTTTATAATTACATAGTACTCAGAATTGTTTACCTTTTTGGGAGATATCATCAAGAACAACAATGTTGCCCATGGCATTTTAGTTATCAGTATAATACACAGGTCAATCTACAGTAGTAGATGTCACATCCATCCAGGTTCATTTGTAACTACCTTGCTACTTTATGTCATTTCCTAGTGAAGGTCACCTGTGTCTTTACATATTGCATTATATATTATTTTAAATTTATTAATTATATTTAAGTAAATAGTAAATTAATTTTAAAAATAATTTTTTCCTTTTCTTTTTGCTTAGGATATTATTGATTCTGGTAGGTAGCATTTTTATAAGGCATTCTTACAAATTTCAGGGTAGCAGAGGGAGTTTTGTGAAATATTCAGTGTAAAAATTGGATGGTTAGTCAGATTGGGCTAAAAAGCACTGTTATAGAAGGCAGCAACAATGGAGTATAATAAGCTATTTCTTCCAACAAGAGCATGATGAGCTAGAGAGACAACAAATGATTACATTTAGAAATCCAAAGATAAGATATGTGTAAGTAGGAGTTAAGACACAGAAAACATGTATATTAAGTCTATAAGAAATCAGTTGTTTCTGTGATACTAATGAATGGACCCCCTGCCTAGTAACCTGGCCTTGTTAAAGGTGGAGACTCACAGGAAGAAGCCTCTGGGAACCCCTGCTGCAGGGGTCCCCCAGGGTGCCTTCATTTAAACAGACTACAGGTCCACTTTTCCTGGGGGCCAGCACTGCTCTAATTCCCATTTTCACAGAGGCTAACACTGAATTCTCCCTCGCTTGCTTCCTCCTCCTGCTTCCTACGGTCTCTGCTTACTCTGGGTCTCTTCAAACCTGCGGTTGCTCAAGTGTATCTGTACCTAATGAGAATAGTACAACAAATGAAGACTAAGAAAGGGGTAGAGTGGAAATGTCTTCAGAGTGGCAAACTGGAGACTGAGAAGTTGGACAGAGAGTTCAAAGGATGATTGAAATGAAAAATGAGAGAAAGGCATGTCACTTGAATTAGTGAAAAAAAAAGAGGAATGCTAATCTTTTCTGTCATCTCTATCTCATTTAAATTTTGATTATTTGTCCTAACTGATTTCCGAACTTCTCAGTCATACTCTAGTTCTCTCTCCCTTTTGATTTAGAGTTACTTATGAAATTCCCTTTTACATTTCACTCTGAATGCTACTCGATTTCAGAAGTGGAGTTTCCTCATTGGGCATCTGGGTGAGATTAAGTTAGTTAATTCTGACTGTACAAAACATGGCCAGTAATATGATATTCCAAAGATACTCATCCTGGATCAGTTATTTTGATCAATCTCCAACTAGCTGTTAACACAGTGTTTGATTAAATCAAAACAGAACAAAACAGTCATATATCTCAGCCCATCACCTCAAATGGCTCATGGTACAAATGATAAACACTCTGATCAATTTTTACTTAAAATACAAATGATGAATTACAAGGTACTAAGAATCACAGAGAAAAGTGATACTATGCCCAGAAGACATGGATGAAAAGTGAAAGCGCTTGGAATGAATTTTAAATCAGTGAAAGACAATTGAAGGAAGCAATTTATACAGAACTAGAGTCACAGAACCAAAACATGATCTATCCTTACATGTGGAAAATTAAGAACTAAATTTAGAGTATTTGAGGGCAGATGAAGGGGTCAGAATGGAGGAAATGAGGAGACAAATATGAAGGTTGATAGGAAGCCAGAGGCAGACAACAACCATTCTCTTGGTGAACAGTTTTAATTTTATACAGGTATTCATCCAGTGCTTGGTAGTGATCAAAATAGTAATATATATCACCTAGAAAGTGTTGCTGAATGCTAAGTGTTTTGTTCAGTAATAATATAATTTTCTTAGCAACCTATGCAACACACTCAAAATCTATGAGTGAGAGGTGTCATTATGCTATTCAGATGGAAATAATTAGCTTGAAGTTGAAAATGTGGAGATAGGACATTGGGGTGAGACCCAAGTATTGAATTCTGAAAGTTACTAACATGTCGAGTGAAGGTAAAGTTACATCAAGAACATTTAATTTACACCAACAAGAAAGCAAAGGGCAATACAATTAAATGACGGCTAGAGGAAGACACCACAAAGATAAAAATTAGAAGTGGTTGTAAAGAAAGAATCAAGACTGAGTAGGGTTATAAAAATGAAATAAATTGGAAAATGGAGCTGTCACCAAGCCCCAATTTTGCAGAGAATCTTAGTACAATTCAATTAAAATAAATCTATTGCTTGTGGAAACTCAGGTCCATCCCTTCTCCAGAAACTAACTGAAAACTTTAGAAGAAGCTCAAATTCAGAAATCCTATGAATAAATCTAGGTGGGAGAGAAAGACCAATGCTCCCAACATACTTCCAAATCCTATATTTGAAGAAAATTTCCCCCAACCATGAGTTAATACACTATGGCATTTGAAGTTAGAGTAGCAAAATGGCTGCATGTATGAACTTTTATTTTAAAAAATTGATTTCAAAAACCATATTTACCACTTACATGAGTAAGAGTGACCATCAGAAGTTGTTTGACCTTCTGGGCCTCAGTTTCTTGGGAAATTATTCCAATTTAATAGGGTGGTAGGCAAGGTCGTAACAAAGTAATTGGATTTAAAGTGCTTAATCTGGTACAAGTCGTGAAGGCTCAATACGTAATCGTTGTTAGTATTATGCCGGGGGATGCTAGGAGATGAGAGCCTACCATTGCCTGGCTTTTCATTAACAATGCAACACTAGGGAGTTTTTGGCAGCAACCACAAAACTGTTTGTTGGCACACAACCTTTCAATTATCTGCACTACTGATCCCCTCCATTAGCATGGATAAGAGAAAGTGTACAGCATAGATAAGCCAGGGGGAGCGAAAATAAACAGTCTAGCCATATATCTATATAAATACTCTTTAGGATTTAAAGGCAGTTCTTCATGGCTACAGAGCAGTATCTTCAAACAGAAGAGCCCCTATTCTTTGCATGTATTCTTTAACTGGACCATAATGCATTCGAACTCTTCTTTGATGCTGCTTTATTTTACATAGCAAATCTCTGTTTAAAACAATATACCAAGAGACTTTTCTTTCCCTGTGTGTTATAAGGTTTCAACCGATTTTATTTCCAATATTGTGTCTGTCTCTCTGTAGCAACCTTAAAAAGTATCCAACTTATTTGTGAGTCAGTGGAAAGAAAATAAAAGTCTGCCTTATTTGACACTGAATTCTCATTCCTTGAAATATGGAAATAACATTCATTCTTTTTTGTTTTTCTTCCTTTTACTTTTTTTAAAAATTGATTTTTTGGTTGTTATTATTATTATTATTTTTAAACAAGGCTAAAAGAGACTTTCTTTCAAAGTGGTATAAATTTATAGGTTTTATTTTTGGCCACTGGAGGGCTCTCATATTTTTTCACTAATGAAACAGAAACCTTGAACATGACTGAAAATTGAAAATCAAAGATGAAAGTTTAAAGCTAGTAATCTTGTGGTTTGTGCCAAAAACTAGACGACACAAACCCAGGAAACAGGTGGGTGTCATGCTTTAAAGCAGCAATTTGGTCGGTCACCAGGGACAGAGGCTGAGTCACTGGTAGTGACTCACATCTCCAGATTCAGGAAAAGGCAGACTGTTCTCTTCAAGTTTGTTGCTTTACTGATCATTGTTTATTTCTGTTCCCCTCAGTCTGCACATTAGTCACTTTGCAGTGGCTGGGACAAAATATGTGACATCTTCAATTTCAAGGGGGAGAAGTTTATTTTGGCTCACAGTTTTACCCTGTGGTTGGCTGACCCTTAGGCAGAAACAGGATGGCAGAAGGTAGGGACTGATGGAAGAAAAATGCTCAACCCACAAGACCTAGGAAGCAGAGAGGAATGTAGGAGCTAGAGATGAGAATACCTGCTCTCTGGTCATGCCCCCAGTTACCCACCTCCATCCAGGCGCCACCTCCGAATAGCAAGTCAACTATAGTCCTTCCAAACATGCGAGGCCTTGGGAGATGGGGGATTTTAGATCTAAACAATAGCAACATGATAATTTCCCAGCATTCTTTTTGTTTCAATAGAGGCTCTATAAAATAATATGGGCACCAGATCTTTGGGGGATGCCTTCTTTTTCTCTTAGCTCCAAACCTTGTCCATGCCCCAGGTTTCTCCCTGCCAATGCTCTTCTCCGTTACTCTCCTACCCCCAGACCCTTTTATGACTCACTGTGCTTAACACACTCCCTCGCAGGACACAGTCTTTGTTCCGACCTTACCGCTCCCTGACAAACCTGAATAAGCTAGTAGTGCTCCGTGCTCAAACTGTGATATCAGACAACAGTAAAATGTGTATAGAAAAGAAAGGAATCAGCAGTTTGGATTCCAGGGACCCCATGAATAAAGTAACCATAGCTCTGATTTCAGCTGTTGCAGGTAGCCTCGAAATAGATAAGACATGGCAGCAGGTATGTTTGAAAGTATACGTGCTCATAGTCAAGAAAAGGAGAGAAGTTTCTAACTTCCATGAAATAGGAGATCTGTCTGGCTTTGAAATAGTACCCACAGTGGCATCAATAGGTGGGGACAAAGCCTGACCCTCTGGTGAGACATTCCGAGGCCCATTCCCTCATCGATCAAACACACGGAGGTATCAGGAGAAAGCTGCAGAAGTAAATCAGGAGGGCAAGCGCTAAGACCTGCAGACATCTGGGTGTTCCTGGAGAGGGCTGAAGTTTAGAGGCCACACAACACAGAGAGCCACCTAAAACCCTCTCACACGTGAGCGATGGAGACCTCATCCGTGTGACTGAGGGAGCTGCTGAATCATCCACTGTTAACTTATGTAAGAGACCCAGGAAGTGTAGTCCAGAAGTCTCCAGAATCTGCAGCAGCTACCTGCTGAGATGCACAGCTTCACGTAGCCCTTCTCAGAGACTAGATATTTTCTTGGTTTTTATTATACTTTTTTAGGTATCTTGGACTCAATCTTTTGATAAACCTGCTAATGGTATTCTCTTGAGTTTGAACTTCAATGCACAAGTGAAGTTCATAGTTTGATCCTCACGGACATTTTCAAATGTGATTTTATTGTTTTTGCTTGCCTACTGGAGATAAAGTTGCTGAAAGGCTCTGTGGTTTGTGAGTTTGCGGTGATACTGGGGATTGGGGTACTTTCAAATATACCCGTTGCTGCTTCATACCTATTTCTTGGCTGAAATCAGGCCTAGGGTTAGTTCATCCATTGGATCTCTGTAGTCCAAACCATTGATTGCTTTCTTTTCTACACCATTTGGACTGTTGTCTGACACCATAGTATGGGGGCTTTTGTACTGAGCTATAAACCCAGGTGCCTTTTATTTTGAGACAGAGTATTGCCAAGTCACTAAGTTGCTCTAGCTTGTTTGCAACTTGTGAACCTGTGATCCTCCTGTTGCAGCCTCCCAGAGCACTGGGATTATAGGTGTGTACTGCCACACCTGGAGGTTCTGTTTTCCAATGTAACTTTCACTCTTCATAGTCCCTGCTGTTTCACTTATACATACGCATGTGGTCATTACTAATCTCTAGATCATATGCAAAGTTGTATTTTTTTTAATTGCAATAAACTAGCTAATAATAATGATAATGTATCAAGACTTGTACTGCTTACTAATTAGAACAATGATACCACGTTACCATGATATGGTGAAAACAGTCAGGGAAACCAGGGGTAGCATGTACCATAACTCTGTAATATTTCCTTGATTGTTTCTGTAAACTGGAAGGCTTTCCAAAATAAAAAGTGAAGGTAAAAAGGTTGAGTGGCTCTTCAGTAAGTGCAACCCACCGTTGCTTAGGGATAAAGGATGGGCGTAGGAGTGGTGTGAGGTGGGCAGAGATGCCCAGACCTGGCCAGGAGAGCAGAGGCTGCAGGCCCAGCAGTCATGGGTTCCCCTGACCTGGGATTCTCAATCACAGGCCTGGCAGTCCCCACAAGATCACTCATTGCCACCTTTCCTGAAGATGTTTTCCCTTTTGAGACTCAGCCACCTGCTCTCCTCTACCAAGGAATCCGTAAATGAAAGACATGCAAAGCAGTTCCTGTTATCCTTGCTGCTGTGACTTCTCAAACGGCTCTCTCCCCATAGATAGGACATAGCTTCCTATCTTTACTGTCCAGTCCCTTTGCTTGAATTAACTCTAACCCAGTTCCTGTCTCTTCATTTCAACCTAACTCCTCTTCTGGCATGTAGAGAAATACCTGTCCCAGCATCCTTTCCATTTGTTCATTTATGGTAAATTAGTAATGTTAGAATGCTGGTTTTCTGAGGATGGTGACGTCCCATTACCCTATCAAAAAACCTCTCCAACTTCAGCATCAATTCTTTTGTCCCCGAGTTTCTTCTTTAATCAATGCATTGTGCACGTTATGCTCAGTCAATATCCAGTCCCTTTTCTGAGCATACGAGAGGTGTATTTTTCCTGCCTCCATTGAAGCTAGGTGAACCAGGTGACTTCTTTGTCCAGTCAAATGTGATGGCAGTGGTGCATGTCACCTGCTTGTAGGAGCATTTAATTACCACTGCATGACTCCCCCAGTGGCCCTTCTCCTGCTGTGCTGATCATGGGAACACCTGTTGATAGGATCAAAGCAGCCTGTAACGCTGAGCCCACACATGGAGGGCAGCTGACCAGGAGAGAGGCCTGGATGTGTGGGGGACTCGGGGTATGAGTGAGAAAATTGTGTTTTGTTAAAAAGAAACTAAGATTGTGGGAATGTTTTTGCCACTGCATAACCTAGAATATCTTGTCTATGATGGTTGAAAAGTACTCTCAAGAGTATAATACATTGTTAGTAATTGATAATATCTTAATGTATTACCTCTTCCCTAGTATTTTCATTGTGATAGGTGATCCCAGGAGACAAGAAATCTTAACTGAGAGGAATGAACTTCTAATGATGGCACCGAAGACCCTTGGGCATATTACAGAAGATGACATTTTAGGATAAGACAATCTTTCTTTGCTTTCTAATCATTCCAAGATCATGTCTGGACAGATAATTATCCAGGTGTGTGTGCAAACACACACACACATATTTTAAGAAGCACAAATTGTGAGAAATGCAGAATTGTGGTATTCAAGCTTCGTTTTAAATTTTCCCTTCCAATTCATTCTGAATACTGCTAGCATAATGCTGTGTGTTAATCATCATTCCCCCTAGCATACTTTGATACTTTCTGTCCTTAATTTTTACAGTTTGATTGCCTTCCTTGAGATCTATCCTTCTGGACTTTTGTTTTTTTTTAAAGCAACTAAGATTTGGAGAAGTTTGTTTTAAAGATACTTGGAATTGGACTTGGGGTGCACACTTGTAATCTCAGCACTCTGAAAGGTTGATACAGGAAGACCATAGCTGGTTTGGTAACTTAACAATTTAGTGAGATCCTGTCTCAAAACTAAAATATGCAAAATAAAAAGGATTGAGTTTGTAGCTCAGTGCGAAGGCCCTGGGTTCAATCACCAATACAACCACACACATAAAAAGGTTATGTGGGACAAAATCTTACACATATACTTCTCTCTCTCTCTCTCTCTCTCCTCTCTCTCTCTTCTCTCTCTCTCTCTTTCTCTCTCTCTCTTTCTCTTTCTTTGCTCCCCTCTCTCCTTCATTATAATATCAGCTGCTTGTATTCATTTTTTTATTTTAAAGAGAATAAAACAAAAGAGGGCAGAACAAAGCAGATCAGAACAACATAAGCAACACAGCACTTTACAATAAGACAACCAGACATTAACAGTAGCTATCAAAATATCTCTTTCTCTGCTATAGTTGAGCATAGTTTCAAATATAATAATATCAAACATAACAAAATAGTATAAAACCATTCAAAAGAATGAAAGAATTTTTTAAATTAACAAATTTCATAATTGAACCATAGACAGCATCTCAGTGCAAGGCTTATAAGGGATTTTCCCCACCAGTATGAATCTTCTCACTCTCTACTTTCCTAACTTCATATCTGGGACACAGCAGGACATCGGCAAATGTTTATTGGTTGATTGCAAAGCTCCTTCAGGTCAGCAACTGAATCTTTCCACCAGTACTTGTGCATTTCTTATAACATCTTGCACGGAGTTTTATTGTAGACCTTTAGGGGTATTTGTAGATAATGTATATATTGATCAACATGCTCCAATATTCACTAATAAATACATAGCTTCTTTTGTGACCTGTTTTTTTTTTGCAATTTCCCTCATTTTTCTGATTACTTGCAACCATGCACCCAGGTCTATGCATGTGATCTTCTTGCTGTTTGGAATGTCTTTCCTGTCCCTCACCTCACCCATTCTCCTCTGAGAAGCCTATTCATCCCACAGCTTCTAGCTAAGGTCACCTGCTCTTCAAGCCTGCACTGCCCTCTAAAAGCAGAGCAACGAGTCCCTTCCTGGAGCTCATGTCACCTGCTGAGGGCTTACCCTGTGCCTTTCCACTTCCTGCTTGTTAGGGTTTCTCTTCGGCTGTAAGTTACCAGAGATGGAGCTTATTTAACTTTGATTCACCAGCACAATAAAAGGCACAAAGCAGGTGGTCAATAAAGGGCTGCTGGTTGCATTTTAAAAGGAGAGAACAATCATTTGAGGGACGAGAAATAGACATAGTGTTGAGTGCTTTGTCACCACAAAGTGCTATTAATATACAGTTGGCACCAAGCTTCTTGGCTGTCCCTGGCTTGCTCACACCCTTTATCTTTCACCACAAAGTCAACAACCGTTCTTTAATCAATGCTCTTCCCCTTCTCTGAACCCTCTCTAGTTCATGCGCTTTTATTTTTTGTCCTGAGATGCCTGAAGCCACTTCATATTCATCCCAAAATAGCACTGACCTTTCAGCTGCTATATCACCTGGCAGCTCATATCTAATTTCCTTTAGCAAGAGCCTCACTCACTTGCTTTTAGCATTTCTGCTTTCCAGGTTTCTCCCACTGCTGCATGCTGTGCTGCTGATTGTGTTTTTCCCTCAGAGAATCTGGTTCCCATTTTTTTGTTGGTTTGGACTCTATCTGACTATTTATTTCTTTTCACCCAAGCATTCCAGACTACACAAGGGGGTAGGGGGGAGGAAATGGTAGATAGTAGTTCTTGGTGATGGTGATTTCTCTTCTCTGGGGGAGCCCACCTAAATCCTAGAAAACAGTACTCCCCCAACTCCTCTACCCCAAGAAACTGTCATCAGTAGCTGTTTGTTTAGGCTTCACATGGCACCAGGAAAAGTCTTCCTTTTATTATGTTGGGATTTTTTTTGCTTGTTTCTTTTACATTTTGTTTTGTTGTGATTTACTTTCATTTTATCTTTTCCTTATTTTTAAATTGAATTATGCTATTATGAATTGCATGCAGAAGAATCTTGGTGACATGCTAAGAAAATTCTTCCTCAGGAATTCTTTGGAACTACTTTTCTCAGGGGCCAACTTCTCACTTACACGGTCCTCCTCCACAAAATGGCTTCCCATAGAAAATGAGGAAGGTGCTTCTGTATCCCTCATCTCACCTGTGAGCTGAGAAAAACTTTTATAACATGGAATTGTTTGTGTCCCAGGAACAGAAACATTTATTCAGATTTAAACAAAGAACCTATAGAAGTAAATAATATATATACTTATGAAAACCAGCAATTAAAGATTATAATTATAGTTTCTAGAATATTCTCTGTTCTTATGCTTTTTAACACTTATGCAGGTGCTATTACTTTAGCTCAGAATTATCTTTGCTTGTCTGCTTGCTTTATGGAAGTCCTACTTACCCTTCCATGAACCATTCTGCTGACAGTTTCCCCCTTAAACAGTCACCTTTTCACCCAGATGCGAGCTCTCACTCTCTTACCTGAGGTCCTCCGCTCTGCATCGTCTACAGGCTTTGCAGCTTTTAAGACAATCAGCCTTACATTCAGGTTACATAGGACAGAGGCATGCTTGGTCTTTCTAAATCATAGAGCCCCAAGAAGTAGGAAAGCCATCTGATTTAGTCTCATGGTGTCTACCAAGAAAAGCATAAGCACTGACACTGTATTCCAGAATGGTGCAGTATAATTTTTCTTTCAGAATAAAAAATGCTGCTGAGATTCCAAGAGGGCTAGGTTGTCCCCAACTTTTACAGCTTGAAAATTAAGAAAAGCCCTTCTACATGTAAGTGTTCTTGAGGTCACCTCAGTGTGACATGTGTTTGGTGTGTGTGTTGGGGAGGGGGTAAGGGAAAGCAGGAAAAATCACAAAAGAATAAGACATTGCTTCTAAAGCAGGTAGTAGACTATTTTGCCCCAAAGGAACTTAGTCATGACTCCTTCTAATAACAATACTGTAAATAATGATTTTTAACATTTAACTTTTGAGAATATTTAAGGGCCATGTTCTGTGCTATGTGCTTTATGTGTAATTCTCATGACAACCCTGAGAGAGGTATTATCTTCATCTAGCCCATAAGAAAACCAAGATTCTAGCCAGAAGGGTTAAGCAATTTATCCAAGGTCACACAGCAAGTAAATGGCAGTGATTGAATTCAAGTCCACAGACAGGATCCCTTGTCTTAAGCTGCACTCTAGCTTGTCTTTCTCAGCAGGTAGGAACTCCTTTATTCTCCTCGTATTACAGCTCCTTTCCTAGGATCATTAATGACTATTGAAGGTTTTTGAGCATGGCTGTCATAGGATAAAAGGATTACAATTTACACTGCCAACAAGAACAGTAACTGTAATTACTACTATTTATAAATGACACTTAGACTATTTATAAATGACTCCTACATGTCAGGGACCTCTGCACTTTCTAAACAATCATGCCTCCTTTTCACAACAACCCTATAACGAAGGTATCATTATCTTCAATAAAAGGACAAGGAAACTAAAGGTCATGAGGTGAAGGAGTTTTCATGGAGCCCAGCAGCCTGTAAGTAATAAAGCTAGCGTTTACCTGCGGAGCCCTGGAAAAACAGAACGAGATTACATCAGCACTTACTTTGCTCTACTTTGCTCTCCCAGTTCAGGGAAGAGATACGTTATTACTGCTATTCCTCAGGGCCTTTTTGCATTTAATGGTGCACATGCTAAGTTTAAATTATTCCATTAGTGAGCCCTCATCCTAATCCTTTATTTCTAGAACTTTCCAGGCAAAGTTGAGTATGAGTATGTTGAATATTGACACTTACATTGACATCTTCTGATTCCCCTACTAAGCTGTGAACCGCTGAAAGGCAGCACAATTCATTTTTACCAATTCACCCCCTACCCTTGGTAAATAGTAGCTAGTAAATAAAAATTTAACTGAGTAGCTCTTTATCCTGCCATTCTACACCAGTATCATATTTCTTCCTTTGCTTCCTATCCTTCCCTTTGCTGACTGCCTTTTTTATTTTTAATTAATATATATCTGTAATACCCAAGCACTAAATTCATCTTAGAAAATGAACATTTTCACATTCTCTGCCCCACTTCACTCTTCTCCCTCCTTCTCTAGATCCCCTCCCATCTCCATAGCATTCCTGTCCCTGTGTCCTATCATCTCTCTTTTATTTTAGTTTTTAAATTGTTTATATTTTTGGGTCCCACTTGTGAAAGAAAGCATTACTACCTACCTTATTTTATAACCAATCATGGAACAACTGCAGCACCCACAAGTACTTGTCACCCCTGGTGGCAGCCTTCTGGGACCAGAGGGTGGCACACTCCTTCTGGGAATGCTCCACGCCTGGAGCAGTTTTTCATGCCTTGGGAGCGCATCATTCTCTCCCTTTTCTATTCTCACAGAACACTGCCTTTTCATATTCGTGTTTAGCAGCACTCTTGTTCAAATTCATTAATTAATGAAGATTAATCAATAATTAAGTCTTCTATAGCCACCCAGAGGCCATTTCATGGTACAGTGATATATTTATTGCCTCATTCACCAAAGGGACTCAGGCACTCTCTGATACTGCTCGCAGTCTGCTTGAGTGGAGGATGCATGCTGATTGACAGCCTTGGACTCCAGGCACCTCCCTGTGGCCTGTCTCCCATGTAGGGGCTTCCACCTAGCGCTCACACTCACTCAGGGCACAGCTGCTGTCTGCACCAGCCCAGACCTCTCAATCTTTTCCTTGTAGACAGTGATCTTGGGTTCCTCAAACTGACCTGTGCTGGGCTGAGAAGCCAGTCAGCTTGGGAACATACCCTCTGTGGCAGTGATGAATCCCACAGGGTAGCCCTGACTGCAGCTTGTACTTGTTGCTCACAGGAAACCATTAAGTTCTAACTTCCCTATCCTAGTGTGACTAGTGGTATCCCCCCAAGGGCCTTGAAAACATACAAGTGGAAATTAGGTGAGAAAATTGCCAGCTCCTCATAACCTGAGCATCCTGTTCCCAGGAGTTGTGTCCTAAGTTACTAGGAAAGTTAATGCCCCTTTTGAGTTAGGTGTAAAGTGGAAGGAAGGGTACACATCACAGACTGAGTAGTAATCCGCTCACTGATTGGCACTTGTGACCCTGACTCTGGCACTACCTGCTGTGCGTGATCCAATGTATCAGATCACCGGCCATATCCCCACTGTCTGATTCTTAGGGGAGCACATTGACCTGTGGATCCCAGCAGTGCCTGTTTGGTATGAAAATTGTGCCCTAAGTAGCAGACATTTAGCTTCAAGTTTCTAAAGAGTTTCCTTTTCATATGTATCCAGAGGAAGGAAAGGCTGTTCAGTACCAACTCCTCTTAAAATATCTACTTTTAACAACATTGAGATCCTTCATACATGGCTTTATGAGATCAGTGACAGCTTAACCAAAGCCGGAGGGATTTCCATGCCCCTTTCTTATGAAGAGATATGTCTGTGGTCTGAGATGTTGGACTTTTATTCAAGAAAGACCTATTTATTGTGGCTCCCACTGACAACAACCAAGCTAATGGATACTAATAATGATGACATAAAATTTTCCACTGCTGATTGAGTACTTACTCCCTGTTAGTCTCTACGTTAAGCATCTCTCATTGAACAGTAAGAAGAGTTGCAGTGTAAGACAGAATTTAGAGCAGAAGGAACAAGGAATTATAAATGCAGCTGAGCTGGTACAAATACTTTCTATTGATTTCTTCCTTTTTTTTTTTCCTCTTTGTTCTCCTGCAACTGATTAGGTGAGTATGAAAAAGCCTCCTAATTGGAAATGCTTTCACTCCTGAAAGGCTCTGCAGACCAGGATGGAGCTCAGAAAAAGGAGGCATGAAGCAAACTCCTCAGCCTGCCTCCCTATCAGCCGCTAAAGAAGCAGGCAAAAAGAAGTCCAGCCGATTGATACATGCACTTGTAGCTACATCAGAATTCACTCCCTAAAGAAAGCTACTAGACTGGAGTGAATTTTGCAGATTCCATCCCATTGATTTAACTGTATTTTAGAGTTTAAGGTCTTGATCATAGCCTCCTTACTAGAGAAGTGAGAAATACAATCATTTTCATTTGATGACTGTAGAAACTGAAGGTCAGGGAGATTGCATAACTTATCTGTGGCTTTCTAGCCTGTGAGTAGCTGATTTGGAGGTCAGCTCAACCTGACTCCAAAATTCTATTTATGGAATGCCTATGTAAATATGATT
Source organism: Dolichotis patagonum (assembly GCA_004027295.1). Taxonomy (NCBI): domain Eukaryota; kingdom Metazoa; phylum Chordata; class Mammalia; order Rodentia; family Caviidae; genus Dolichotis; species Dolichotis patagonum. The sequence goes on along the minus strand of PVJX010020392.1, from coordinate 3,011 downwards.
TTCTTCCTATTAGTTAAAAGAACATTGATTCCTATTAACATAACCTATTTTTTTATATAAAAGGTCATATCCTGAAAGGTTTCTCTAAGTCTCATGTGGTATTCCTTGGTGTTATGCAAACAAGTGAAACAATTCTTACTTTGAGTTTTCATTGTTAAGGACTTAAATTTCTCAGATGGGAAAATTGTGACCCTGTAGAGTCACCTTATTCATTTATACACAACCAACAAATGTACTGTGAATCTCTTATAATTAAGCTCTAATATAGCCAAGGTGCATCTTACCATGAAATTAAGCATTGCTAGTACCCATAGCTAGTCATATTAAAAGAGAGTCCATCTTCCAGCCACCATTTTGGATGAATTGGCAAGTCAATGGTACCTTCTTCTCTCTTTGAAGGACCACTACCTTCTAGAAGAAAACAGGGAAACTGCCATTATCTTCCCAGTTCCAAGGAAAACAATAAAGTATCAGATGATAACTCTCAGACTTCCCATTCTTTATATTTTTCTAACTGCACAAAAAAAACATGCTCAACTCGGTACTAAGATGGTTACCAGTTAGCATTAAGAACTTTGATCATATTAAAAATGTAGGGTGATAAGGACAAAAGTATACATGGGTTTTTGAAAATTAGCAACAAAAGATTCTTCTCATGCCTCAACCTCTCCGACACAAGTGGAGTCCCCAGATGGGTCAGCTAGCAATGTAGGAAGCACCGTGTGACTTTCCACTAACTCCAATGTGAAGGTAACCGAGTAATGTTGAAGGCTGAAGCAGGAAGTGATCCAGTTAGAAGCCCGACAATCAATCTGAAAAGCCCATAAAGAGTAGTAAAGACTATCTTATGATTCAGGGGGTGTTGTCAGAGAAGAACTGGAAAAACAGTTGTGTGAGCTCAAAACAGAAAGTAATAGACCAACAAGAGAGGATTCGGAGACTTCTGTAAAATATTGTTATGGTTTAGATCTCGACTGGCCTTCAAAAAGGCTTAGTATTCAGACGCTGAGCTTTTGGAAGGTGAATGGATCATGGGTGCTCTGCCTCTCAGTGGATTAATCCAATGTAGAGCTGAGAGCTGAATGCATCGTTGGGAGGCAGGGTCTGGTCAGAAGCAATGGGTCACTGGAGTGGTGATCTGGAAGCATGCTTCTTTCTCCCTGGCTCCTCTTTTTGCTTTCTGCTTCTTAGCAGCTTTTCTCAGCCAGACCCTTCAGACATCCCCTTCCTGCACTGGAGTCACTCAGACATAGACTGAGCTCTCTAGCAACTGTGAGCCAAAATAAACCTCCTGTTCTCTAAGTCGTGGGTATCCGGCATCATGAATGGAAAATGACTGAGACATGCTGTGATCTCAGATGCCAGAAGGAGAGGAACAGTGACAAGTATTCACCAAAAGGAAGAGTAAATCATGCTATAATGTATCTAATGGAGATGTCATAAGTTTTCTACCCTGAAAATCTGAGTACCCATTATCTCCTTCACCTATCTCATTCCCTTTCATCTGAAGTATAGTAAAACCATTCTTACCAACTTTTTTCTTGTATAAGATAAAGTAGATTGATTTCTATTCCACATCTCCAAATCTCATCAACTTTCCCAAATAACCCTGTTTTCCCACTTTTACTGAGTATGTGGTAGATGGTTTCTTTCATCTCTTTGTTTACTTTGTCTTGAATCTATAAGAATTATGCTTTAGCCCATTTGTGCTGCTAGCATAAAATATGCGGACTGAGTATAAAGAGCAGAGATGTGTTTTATCACAGTTCTACCAGTAAATCCAAGATGAAAGCTCCAGTCAGTTTCTTGCTTGATGAGGGCTGCTGTCTGCTGCCAAGACAGAGTCTTATTGCTGCACGCTCTGAAAGGAGAGATAATGTGTCATCAAGTAGCTGAAAGCAGAAGGCAAGCTAGACAAACACAGAATGAGCCCAGCATGAGGGAGAGGTCCTCACAGCCTGACCACCTCTTAGAGCACCCGATAACACCACTGCACTGAAAGCACCTAAACTCAGGAGAGGACACATCCCTTTGTGCATTCTTCCCACCTCCATCCATCACTTGCTCCCAACTCCTGCTATATCTGCTCTCTAATCTCATTTTGTTCTTTTCACATCCCTGTTTCTGAGTAAACTGCAAACACTATCTCTGAGCTTTCATCTCCATTTACTCCCCAACCCGCCTTCCATACCCACCAGTAAGGTAAAAATCTCCCTAGATAGTCTTAAGAAGCCATCCTTTTTCTGAGGATCTTTTGCAATGTACACATTGCTCAGTTATTTTTCTTCCTTTCGTATCTTCACTCCTTAACACTCACGGAAGCTTTCTTATACACAAGATTTGGGTGTGTGGAAACACAACTTTCTGCTTATAGTAGACAAGTAAAATCTACCAATTTATATAAGTGATCTTTTGAGTACAAAACTCTGAACTCTGATTAAGCAGTTTCTTGTGATATCCACCTCTTCCTTTTTTTATACTTTTAGGAGAATAGTCACAGCATCAATGGACGCCTTGGTGGAAGAGTCTTGTGGTGTCAGCACTTCTATTCATTACACCCTTTGATGAAATGTTTCCACACTGCACAAGGCTAAGGTCTGTGTTCCCCAGATTTCCATGTCCAAACTGGAAGGTACTTGAAAAACCATCAGACTATTCTTGGCCATCACTTTATGCTTTTGATGTTTTTCCAGCTCTGCTAACCCTGTGCTGAAGACCAAAGCAGTGTATGAGATTTCACATTCATTGAAACAACTTCCCTGCAGCATTAAAATTAGTGCACTCATACCAGTATTAGAACAAGAGTTATTTGGAAGGCTTTCAACCTCCAAGACTGTTATACTTTTATTTACTCTGTGGTTACTGTCTTAAAAAGCTAGAGTTACGTGTGACTTCAGAAAATCCCACACCAGAACTCACCTATTCCTGTTTGTGATGCCCTGAGTTGTTGCTTTATTTTTTCAAGTGCTTGACCATTGCTGAATTTGTCTTCCTTCACAGTAATACTAAAA
>PVJX010020391.1:16458-33502 GCA_004027295.1 Dolichotis patagonum | reverse complement strand
TCACAGTCCAAAAAAATCAGGAAAACTATCCCATTCATGATATCACCAACAAAACAAAACAAACCCTAGGAATAAACCTAAGCAAAGAGGTGAAAGAAAATGCAAACAGAGACATACCTTGTTTATAGTTTGGAAAGAATGATATTGCTAAATGATCTACAGATTCAATGCAACCTCCATCAAAATACCAGTAACATTATTCACAAAACCAGAGAAAACAACCTTAAAATCTGGACGCAGGAAAGTCCCTAGAGGGCCAAAGTAATTCTGAACAAGAAACATTGCCTGAGGCATCACAACACCTGATTTCAAACATACTACATAGCTACTGTAACAAAACAGCACAGTATTGGCATGAATACGGACATGTAGATAAATATACTATCATAGAAGACCCAGCCATCTGCAGCCAAAACAAATGTAGGAGAAATGAAAGCTTCTGCAGTAAGTGATACTGAAAAACTTGGAAATATACCTATAAGATATTGAAACTAGATCCCTTTCACTTCTTATAAAAACCAACTCAAAATATATCAAAGACCTTAAATAAGACCTGGAACTTTGAAACTACTAGAGGAAAATATAGGAGAAATACTTCAGGATGTTGTTATAGAAATAATTTCCTAAATAGAGTTTCCTTTATCTGTTCATTTATATCTTGCTGAACTCACTGAACAGTTTATAGATTTGTTTCCTCTTTGACTGTTTCAAACCATTTTTTTTTCATTTGAGACAGGTCTTGCCATGTAGTTCAGGCTGGCCTTAAACTCAGTGATGTTCCTGCCAGCAAGTGTGCACCACTATGCCCAGCTCTGGTCAAAAATTTTAACCATTTGTTTTTTGAGTTCTTTTCCTGCAACATCCTCCACTTCAGTACCTATTAGAGTAGCTTTCAGGGAATTAGGTTTTAGAGGCATCTTGTTGCCTTGCTTCTGCATTGAGAGTTGATAAATTAAGAAAAATTCTGACACTGCTATGGAGTATATGTTTCCCTGTGATGTGACCTTGGCTTTGGTCATGTTCTGTTATATACACCCTAGTACAATCTACTCAACATAGTAGGATCAGTCCCAGTCACTGCATCACAAGGAGAGAACCACTACTGGTTATATCATCAGTTACGGAACCAAGTATATATCAATCATGAAATATAAAACTTCTCTTAACAATTTCACCCTTTTTTTCAACTTCTTTAAAAAATGTGACATAGTACTGATAATTAGGCTGGGATGCAGAGAATAAAGGAAAAAGGAAAAATAGTTAAAGAAAGAAAGAAAGAAAGAAAGAAAGAAAGAAAGAAAGAAAGAAAGAAAGAAAAGGACAGTAAATCAAAGAAGGAAAACGGACTTTGTTGACATTATTTTTATATATGGATTGTAGGGCGGCTAGAGAGGGAGTGTGAAATTGAAAAGCTTCTTCACAGCAAAGAAAACAACCAACACACTGAAGAGACAATCTATAGAATGGGAAAAACATTTTGCCAGCTACTCCACAGAGAACTAACATAAAGAATATAAAGAACCCCAAATAAAGGATTCAAATAAAAAATGGGCAACACAAATAGACACTTCTCAGAAGAGCCAATAAATACATGAAAAAATGCTCATCATCACGGTCCATCAGAGAAATGCAAATTAATACTATACTGAGATACCATCTTACCACAGAAAGAATGGCTATTATAAAAAATCTAAAAATAACAAATGCTGGCAAGGATGTGGGTAAAAATGAACTCTGTTACACTGCTGGTAGGAATGTAAAGTAGTACAACCACTAGGAAATAAAAAAATCTAAAAGTAAAAATTTTATTTGACCCAACTATGCCCCTCCTAGGTATCTTCTGAAATAATTAAAATCACTGTATTACAGGAATATATGTATATCCATGTTTATAGCAGCATAATTTATACCTATATCTTAAAACAGCATATGTGTCCATCAACAGATGATGAGATAAGGAAAATGTGGTAGTTACACACAACAAAATACTACACTACATAAAGAAAGATAAACTTGAGTCTTTCATAGGCAAATAGATACAACTTGAGAACATAATGTTAAGTGAAATCAGCCACAGTTGATTTCACACAGCTTTGTTTAACACAAACACACAGCTCAAATATTACATGGTTTCTGTTATGAGAAACTATACATATATATTCTTTTTATGCTCTTTATGATAGTTTATCGGCATTCATCTGATATATCAGATATATATATATAGTTTGTGTATGTGAAAAGGAAAATAAGAAATTGTCTCTTAGTTTAGATCATGAGTTCATGGTTAGGTCAGGTTAACATTCAGCAAAAATTGTACACAGAGGATTCTTACACAAGTGTTCTATCAGCATACTAATTGATTCCAATAATCCCACAGATTTCTTCAATATCCAATTACATTGTCTTGTTTATTTCTACCTCCAAATAACCTCTCAAACCTCTTCCCCAACTTCCTCCATCCCAGATATAAAAACAGTTCCTCCAAAGTCTAATCTCTTCTCTTTCTTTCATTTTCTGTTCTTTTTTCTTCACTGTGAGCTATTGTCTTGTATTCTCTTTTTTGCTCATCTGCTACATCTCAGGCTACTCATCATCAGTACTATTTCATGGTCTTCTTGGGTGACTGAAAAAAGTGTGAAAATTTTAAAGCAAGTTTTAAACTGTAAGATTAATATATATGGTTGGTTCTATAGATGCTGATATAACCATTCAACAAGTGACTGTCCTATTACATCAAGTAGGTTGAACAGATGCATGAACACTAAAACAAAACTACAAAGAAGGTCATAGGCTTGGGGATTTAGCTCAATGGCATAAGCGCCTGCCTTGCAAGTGTGTCATGAGTTTGATCCCCCTTACTGATGAAAAAAAAAGAAGGTCACATCACAGGAGGTATATACCAACTAAACAGGTCTCTAGCAATAGAGTTTCTCAACAATAACTTGATCTTAAATCCTCGGCAAAAAACAATAAAAACATGAGAAAACAAGGCAAAAAGATGCGTCCAAAAACTTAATTCCCCATAAGCAGATTTCATGGGCAATGAAGTAGAAGCTATTTCAGGCAAAGAACTCAAAACCAAATGGTTAAAATGTTTCAAGAGATATAAAATAAAATAAATCCATAAGATGTTCAGTGAATTCAAGGAGGAGGAAAACAAAGATTAATAAAATCTTTAGCAAGCTTAAGAAGGTGCAAAAGTTGACTGAATTTAGAAAGACAATGCAAGCTGTGAATGACTACTTTTGTAGAAAATTAATGATTATGACAAGAAATCAAGCCAGGCATGATGGTGTGCACCTGTAATCCCAGCATTTGGGAGACTTAGACAGGAGGATCACCACAAGTCTGAAGATAGCCTAGGCTCAAACTACATAGTGAGTTCAAGGCCTGTAAGACCCTGTCTCAAAAACAAAAAAAAAAGCAGAAAAAAAGAAAAACAAGCTGAAATCTTGGATACGAAAATTTCAATTGAAAGTATGGGCAACAAGTAGGACCAATCTGAAGACAGACTGTCATAACGTAAAGAAAAGATTGGTATAACAGGGCACATACTGAGTGATATCCTAAAAATAAAGTATCATGGAAGCTGGATCCAATATCTGCTAAATGATTCAAGAGAAAACTGCATCAGTATTATAGGAGTCAGGGAAAGACTGGAAGATGACACCAAAAGTATTAAAAATTTATTCACCAAATTCATAGCAGAAAATTTCCCAACTGTAGGGAAAATATTCAGTATCCAGGTATAGAGAACCACAAATACAGAAGACCAGAAAAAAACCGTCTCCACTACATGCCACAGTCAACATTTCAGAAATTCATCACTAAGAATACTAAATGCTGTTAAACAAAAACATCAAGTAACTTATAAAGTTAAGCCTATCAAATGTCAATTTTCTCAATACAAAACTCAAAGGCCAGGACAGCCTGTAGTGAAGTTTTTCAAGTCATAAAAACAAATGCCAACCCACATTACTATGATCTCCAAAATTAACAGAGAAATCAGGACTTTCCAAGAAAAAAAGAATCTAAAGAAATTCACAATCAGCAAATCAACATTGCAAAAGTACTAAAGGACATCCTACACAGAGACAGCAAGGCCATAATTACCAAAGAGCCTAAAGGAAACAATACATTTAACTGCGATAGTAGTTAAAAGAAAAGGAAAAAAATTTAAAAATCAGCACTAGAAAAATAATGTAATGACAAGATTCAGTAAATATCTTTTAATGATAATGTTCAATGTACATGATCTTAATTCTCTAATGAAAAGACACAGACTTACAGACTGGAACAAAAAATAATACCCAACTATATGTTGCCTGAAAGATACACAGCTCATCAACAAGACACATAGACTGAAAGTGAAAGGATCAAATAAGATACTCCATGCAAGCAGAATCTGAAAGCAATAGCAGCAGCTACCCTATTTTAAAGTGAATTTCAACCCAAAACTAATCAGAAGAGACAAAGAAACTCACTACATATTGGTAAAGGGGAACAATTCAACAGGAAGAGACAACAATTGAAAATATGCATGAACCAAATGTTGGCACACCCAATCTCATAAAGAAAAACACTACTAGATATAAAAGGACAAATAGCCACCAATATAATAGAGGGAGACTTCAATACCTGACTCACAAATAAACAGGTCAACAAGATAAAACATTAACAAAGAGATATGAGTTCAATTACACTATCAAACAAATGGACTTAACAGATATTTACAGAGTGCTTCATTAAATTACAGAATATACATTGTTATCCACAACACCTGGAACTTTCTCCAAAACAGACCACCTAGGCTAAAAAGCACGCTTAAGCAAACATAAAAGAACTGAAATAGTCTCCTGCATACTATTGGATTAAAACAAAATGAAACTAGGAACCAACATCAAAAGAAACCACACAGTAAATAAGAATCATATTTATAAATATCACATTGTGTCTCTAGTGTAAAAAGTAATAAGAACTGTAGGAGTAATAAAACCAAAATTTGTAATTGCAACTATAAAAAAGAGAGGAAAAGAAAGTGCTCTAAAGGATATAACTGCATGTATGTTTAAGTGTGTAAAATAGATGACCATATTACTGTTTTTGTTAGATGTTAAGCAGAACTGTTAACAGTCTCACCGTCTGAATGGCTACTTTGTAGCTTTAATTTTGTAACTTGAACAACTATTTCCAATATGACAGTATGTAATTTATCAGGTAGTGATTTCTTAGTGTTTTTTTCTTTTCTTTTTTTCCTTTGGAATTCTGGATTGTTGCTACCCTTTTTTTTGTTTTGTTTTTTCTCATTAAATAAAATTTAAAAAAAAGGAAACCACACAGAAACTATGCAAAGACATGGAAACTAAATAAAATACTACTAAAGAAAAAACAAATCACAGAAGAAATCAGTCAAAAAATTAAAAAGTTCCTACAAACAAATGACAATGGAAACATGTTACATCAAAACATATGGGACACAATGAAAACAGTTCTAAGACAGAAATTTAAAGCAATGAATGCTCACATTGAAAAAAATAGAAAACTCCCAAATGAGTAATTTAATGATGCATCTTAAGGACCAAGAAACATAAGAACAATCCAAATCTGAAACCAGCAGAGAAAAGAAATTATGAAGGTCAGAGCAGAAATTAATGAAATTGAGATCAGAAGGCAAAAAAAGAACTTCCACAAAGTATCAATGAACCAAAGTGTTGGTTTGAAAGAATAAAGAAGATTGGGGGAAAAAAACTTAGCCAAACTTATCAAAAGAAGGAAAGAAAGAATTCACATCAGGTAATATAAAAAAATACACCATGACCAAGTAGGATTTATCCTGTGAATGCAAGAATGTTTCAATGTTTGAAAATCAACAAGTATACTCTGCCATATTAATAGAATTAAAAGAAAAGGCACGTGATGGTTACCATTGATAGAATAAAATCACTGGAGAGTACTCAACATCCATTCATAACAACAACAAAAAAAGAACGCATCAAAATAGGAACAGATGCCAAGTTCTTTAACCTGATAACCTATATCTAACATAATACCCAATGTTAAAACACTGGGTATTATGTTTAGACTGGAAACAAGACAAGGACATGCACTCACTACATTATACTTTAAGTACTAGCCAAAACAAAAACAAAAGAAAAATAAAAGACACATATATTGAAAAGAAAGGAATAAACTATTCCTTCTTCCACATGACATGACTACCTGTACAGAAAAATCCCAAGTATAAAAAAAATCCTAAAACTAATGCATGAGTTTCACAAGGTTGCAAGACACAAGAACAACACACACAATCAATTATATTTATACATACTACACATAAAAAATTAGAAAGCAAAGGTTTAAAAAAAAGGTATCAAGCCAGGCATGGTAGTGCATGCCAGTAATTGTAGCACTCAGTGCGTGGAGGCAGGAGAATCACCACAAATTTGAGGCTAGCCTTGACTACATAGTGAGTTCAAGGTTAGCCTCAACCCAGAGAGATCCTGTCTCAAGAAGGAAAAAAAGGCTGATTAAACAAAGAAAAAACAATAAATACAGAGGCATATACAATGTATAGAGATTGAAAGACTCAATATATCTAAGTTGGTACATCTCTTGTAGCTGCTGTGGAAGATAGTCTGATTAAGGAGTTAAATGCAATTCTAATCCTAGATATAGGGAAAAAGAAATGAAAATGTCAGTCTTCCAGCTAACATGCACAAAAATGTAGCATTATTCCTAATAGCCAAAAGGCTTAGAATAACTAAAATTCCATTAGCAGACAAATGGATAAACAAATTATGGTATATCCATTCAATGACTATTATTCAGCCACAGAAAGGAATAGAGTACTGATACATCATACAGTTTGCATGAACCTTGAAAACATCATGCTGAAAGAAATCAGACACAAAAGATCACATATTAGGACTTTTTAGTTAATATATAAATATCCCAATCAACAGAAACTAAAAAGCAAATTAGTGATTACCATAGGATGATGAAAAGGGGAAATGGAGAACAGGTACTTAGGGGATATGAAATATTTTTCTGAGATGAATAAAATATCACAGAAATAAAGGTGGCAGTGGTACAAATGTGAAAGCACTAAATGTTACTGAATACTAACTTTAAAATGGCCATATGTTAGGTAAAGTTCACCTCAATAAAGAATAAAGATGCCAATTCCCCTCTAAATTGGCCTGTAGTTTTAACATAATTTCAACCAAAATCCTAGCACTTTATTTGTGAATTCTGATCATTCTAAAATGTATATGGGAAGACAAAATTGAAATAATACCACTCAACTTTAAGAATTACTATGAAGTTAAAATAATCATGACTATAAGATACTGGAATAAAATAAGAAATCAAAAAATACACCTATAAAACTATGCCAATTGTAGCAAAAGGGTACATGTAATTCATTTAAGAAAATCTTTTCGATCTTGGGCTCTGAGGTTCCAGGCAGTGGTGGTAGCGGGGGCGCTGGGCAGGGCGGACGTGAGGAGGAGAGCTGGCTGGAGAGCTGGCTGGAAAAGGGAAAGCAGCCAGAAGCAGGCACCTCCTCCGTGGCCCTCCATGGTCAGCGCCCGCAGTCGGCGGCCGCCTGTCTTGCACTCCATCTCCTCCTTCACATCCCGCACAGCCAGTGGTGCTACGTGTAAGCCACAAGGCTGAGGTCTGCGCGCTGCAGGTTGCAGTGGCGGCCGAGGGAGGGCTCGGCCAGTGGTGCATCCTGAGGCGCTGGGACACTGGCCGCCCCCATGCCACCCCACGCAGGCGTCTCAGCCCGCCCGGGGAAGGGGAAGAATGAGATCCAGGACTAGCGTGGGCGTGGCCCGGGCCAGGCCAGGCATCTGGAGCGAGGTCCGCTGCCCACAGGGCGCTCAGGGTCAGGCACTTTCCATTTTACCCTTGGGACCTGCAGGATCGAAGATCCTGCACTGTACCTGCACTAAGATGTCCACAAGGACCCCCTTGCCCATGGTGAATGAACGAGACACTGAAAACCACACCTCACCTGGAGATGGACAGCAAGAAGTCACCTCCAACCCTGGGCTCTCTGGAGCTTCCTGTTCAAGATGAGCAGCCTCACATAGGAAACCACAGACTATTGAAAACAATCAGAAAGGGGAACTTTGCAAAAGTGAAACTGGTGAGACACATCCTTACTGGAAGAGGTTGCCATAAAAATAATTGACAAAACACAGTTGAATCCAACAAGTGTACAGAAGCTCTTCAGAAAAGTAAGAATAATGAAGATTTTAAATCATCCAAACATAGTAAAGTTGTTTGAAGTCATTGAAACTGAAAAGACACTCTACTTAATCATGGGAGTATGCAAGTGGAAATGAAGTATTTGACTATTTGGTTGCAACAGGGAAGAATAAAGGAAAAAGAAGCAAGAGCTAAATTTAGACAGATCATGTCTGCAGTGCAATATTACCACCAAAAATGGATCCTTCAGAGACCTCAAGGCTGAAAATCTATTATTAGATATGGATATGAACATTAAAATAGCAGATTTTGGTTTTAGCAATGAATTTACTGTTGGCAATAAACTACACATGTTTTGTGGTAGTCCTCCATATGCAGCCGCAGAGCTCTTCCAGGGCAAGAAGTATGATGGGCCAAAGATGGATGTGTGGAGTCTCAGTGCGATTTTCTACACTCTAGTTAGTGGGTCACTACCCTTTGATGGACAAAATCTGAAGGAACTGAGAGAAAGAGTATTAAGAGGGAAATATAGAATCCCATTCTACATGTCCACAGACTTTGAAATCGTTCTCAAACACTTCCTGGTGCTAACCCCAATTAAGCGTGGCACTCTAGAGCAAATCATGAAGGACAGGTTGATCAATGCAGGGCATGAGGAAGATGAACTTAAAACATTCATTGAACCAGAACTAAACATCTCAAACCAGAAAATAATAGATATTATGGTGGAAATGGGATATTCACAAGAAGAAATTCAAGAACTCCTAGTAAAATGAAATATGATGAAATCACAACTACATATTTGTTGCTGGGGAGAAAATCTTCTGAGCTGAACGCTAATGACTCCAGTTCTAGCAGTAACCTTTTACTTGCTAAGGTACGGCCAAGCAGTGATCTCAGCAGCAGCACCTGCCAGTCTCCTCACCACAAAGTGCAGAGAAACATTTCTTCCAGCCAGAAGCAGCGGCGGTACAGTGACCAATGCTGGACCAGCTATTCCTTTAGTTGTTGCATATCCAAAGAGGAGTCAGACCAGCACTGCAGACAGTGACCTCAAAGAAGATGGAATTCCCTCCCGAAAATCTAGCAGCAGTGCTCTGGGGGGAAAGGGGATCGCACCAGCCAGCCCCATGCTTGGGAATACAAGTAATCCCAACAAGGTAGATACTCCTGAGTGCAACAAAAGCGCTGCTGTCGCCAGTAGTAACACAGTGCCTGGTGAATGATGCGGCAAAACACGTTTGCAGTGAGAGAACTACTGCAGACAGACACTCAGTGATTCAGAATGGCAAGGAGACCAGCACTGTTCCTGATCAGAGAACTCTAGTTGCTTCAACCCACAGTACTAGTAGTGCAGCCACCTCAGACTGAATTTCTTTCCCACAAGGCACTGCCAGTCATAGCACTTTCCACGGCCAGCCCTGGGAGCAGTGAACTGCAGTGTACAATGGCCCATCTGCCTCACCCATCCTATCCCACGAAGCCACACCACTGACCCAGAACTCGAAGTCGAGGCTCCACTAATCTTTTTAGTAAAATAACTTCAAAACTCACAAGGTGTCACAATGTGTCTGCTGAGCAAAAGGACAAAAACAGAGAAGCAAAACCTCACTCCCTGCGCTTCACCTGGAGCATGAAAACCACCCATGGACCCGAGTGACATGATGCGGGAGATTTGCAAAGTGCTGGATGCCAGCAACTGCAACTACAAGCAGAGGGAGTGCTTTCTGCTCTTCTGTGTCCATGGCGACAGGCATGCCACCAAGAACTTGGTGCAGTGGGAGATGGAAGTGTGTAAGCTGCCAAGACTCTCTAAACAGCGTCTGGTCTAAGTGGGTATCAGGGACATCCATAGCTTTCAAAAATATTGCTTCCAAAATTGCCAATGAGCTAAAGCTGTAACCCAGTAAATATGGTGTAAAGTAAGTAGCAACTGAAAGTGTTTTCCTGACACTGATGGAAATGTACAGAATAATATTTAGGCAATAACATCTGCATCTTCTAAATCATGACATTAAAGTCTGAGGACGTGCGCATGCCTGGGAGAGAACGCTGGCCTTCTCTATGAATGTACTACATTAAAGTCATGTGACCTGTGCCTCTGTCTTGTTTCCACTGCCCTGGGAATCCTCATGTGCCACAGAGCCCACACCTCCTGAGTGTGGTGTGACTGTAGGGGTGTGGGCAGCAGCATGTGCAAAGCATCTCCTCACACTCACACCCAGTGTTGTCACTAGTACCTCTGCAGGATATCATTTGGTGCTAAACTTTACAATTGCCAAGGAGGAAAATAATGAATTAACCTTAAACTAGTTGATAATTAATACAGGTTTACAGTTCATGCCTGTGGTTTTGTGTTTGTTGTTTTGTGTGTATTTAGTGCAAAAAGGTTTAAATTTATAGTTGTGAACATTGCTTGTGTGTGTTTTTCTAAGTAAATTCACAAGATAATTAAAAATTCACTTTTTCTCAGTAAAAAAAAGTCTTTTCAAAAATGGAGTTAGAATAACTACACATTCTACCAAAATAAAAAGAGAAGCATACCATATCCTAAATATCACACTACATGTAAAAATTTACTCAAAATGTTATCAAGAATCCAAATGTAAAACCTAAATCTATGAAACTTTTAAGATGAAAAAAAAGTGGAAGAATGTTGTCATAATGTAGGTTTATATAAATAATGTGAAGTGGAATATAAAAAATACATAGAAGATAAAATTGATAGAAAATAAGTGTTTTCTTTGTGATAGTTTGGGTTAAGAAAATGAAAAACAAGCTACAAGGTGGGAGAAAGTATTCACAATTTACCAATGTGACAAGGGTCTTATCCTAAACTATATACATTTTTTCCAAGTTCAAAAGTTAATGGAAACTATTCATTGGAAAACTTTGAAAGCAGACAAAATTCATTCCAAATGTCTGCCTACAGATACATCAAAAAAGAGACTATACAAAAGGTAATACACAGAATGCTCAATATCATCAGTCATCAGATGAGTTACTAATGATATCACCATACACTTCTTAGATGACTAAAATAAATATACATACAAATAATCTTAAACACTGATGAGTATACAGAAAAATGGAACTCTGACGCGCAGCTGGTAGGAATATAAAATGACCCAATCACTCTGGGTAACCATCTGGCCATGGCATTATGCTGAGTAAAAGATGTTAGTGTCAAGATATTCTTTCTTGCATAATTTCATTTATAGGACACTGGGACAAAGGCCAAGCCATAGTGATAAAGAGCAGATTAGTGGTTGACAGAGCTTAAGAGTAGAGAAAAAGACTACAAAGGGAGAGAAAGTAACATAAAAGAGTACAAAGAACATAAGAGAGCACAGGAATGATTGAAGCATACTCAATGCTGATGGTGGTGGTTTTAAGAATCTAAATGTATGAGTAAAAAAGTCAATTTTAATTCATGTTAATTAAAAACAAAAATTTTAAAACTATGAAAAGGTAGTTTAAAAATAAATGAATAATGCTTTCAATACATTTCAAAAAAAGGAATGAAAAAATCAAAAAAATAGCCAACAAATACCAAACATTAGAAAGGATTGATAACAACTAGGTTTTGAAAAGAATAATCAAGTAAACTAGAGAAACTATTATTAAAAGCCATGAATAAATAGTTAAGAAGAAAATGTTGACTCAAAATCAATAATGCTATTAACATAAATTACCACTAGCAAATTAACAGAAAAAATATGTATTTATGTCAAGGTATGCCAAAAATCCATGCATGAAAACATAATATTCATCAATCTTAAACAGAAATCTCTCAAATAGAATCCCCTGAACTTTATGACAGTAGTCTAACAAAGACCTATATACCAAGTAAGAAATATCAACAATATCTCTTTTAATCAGAAACAGCACAAGGTTGCCCCCTATCACCATGACAACTAAATGTTGCAATAAAACTAGGACAAGCTAGAAGTAGAGACACTGGAAAGGGGAAGTTATAGACTGAACTATGTTTTCCCCAAAATTTGTATGTTGAAACTCTAACCCCCAGTATATCAGAATGTGAATTTATTTGAAGATAAGGCCTTTAAGGAGGTAAATAGGTTTAAATGAGGCTGTTAGGACGGACCCTAATCTAATCTAACTGTTGCCTTTACAAGAAGACATTAGGACACAAAAACATCAGGGGCCTATGTACACAAGGAAACCATGTGAAAAGACAACAAGAAGGGAGGCCATGAGCAAGCCAAGGAGAGATGTCTCTGGACAAATCAACCTTGCTGGCACTTTGATTTTGGACTTCTATATTCCAGAACTGTGAGAAAATAAATTTCTGTTATTAAAATTGCATGGTTTGTATTATTTTCTTATGGAAAACCCAAAAAACTATTACAGGATGCATAAATCACTTAAAGAACTCAAGACAATTAACTGAAAACTAACAGAACTAAAAAGAGTACAGTAAGGCAATCCAATGCAGAACCAAAATACAAAAATCAACTGTTTTCTTTCATTCTAACAATAAGACAATTTTAAAAAGTAATACATAAGAAGGTGTTACTTTAAATAGGAACCAAAAAAATGCTTAGGAACAAACTGAAGAAGAAATAAGCCACAGAAGACTTATTCAAGAACACCTAAATACATAAAAGAAATGTCCATGCTTGATGATAGAAAGGCAGGATGCTATACTGCCACTGCTGATATCCAAAAGGTAAAGTTAGAAATAATGTCAATACTGTCTACAAGTTGTACTGGCTCCAAATCAATTTTCCCTAGCATATACTTTTTAAACAATTAGTGGTGGACTTACAACTACAGAGAAATCTTTAACATGAAGACATAGAGACAAAAGCTAAAAAGTCTATAATAGCACCTCCCATCAATTAAGTTCTGGTGGGACAGAAAGCTGGCTGAATTTATGAAGAAATTACAAAAAGAATTTCTCCTAGTTTTGAAAAAAGAATATGAATAATTCAGGATTCTGGGAGGCAAGGCAGGAGGAATGTAAATTTGAGTCTAGCCTGGGGAAATTAGCATCTTACTTAGAACCTATCTCAAAATAACAAAGGGCTTGGAATGTACTCAGTGCAAGGGTCTGGGTTCAATCTCCAGTACCACATAAAAAGCAAGAGAGAAGAGAGGAGAGAGGGAAAGGGAGAGAGAGGGGAGAGAAAGAGGAGGAGGAGGAAGACAGGGAGAGAAGGGGAAAGGGAAATACAGGGGGAGAACAGAAGGGCTGGAAATGTAGCTCAGTGATAAAGCACTTTCCTAGTATGCACAAGGCCCTAGGTTCAATCCTGAGCACTACAGAAAAACACATTGATGAAGAATGTATCATGGATCAGATTTTAGTTCAATGAAGCTGATACCTACTTTAACAGAGGCACTCAAAATTCCACATCCTGAAGGAGGAAGCCTGAGTCCAGGGTTTAAGGATACAGAGGATTCATCCACTTGAATGATACATGGACTTCAAGAAATTCATACATTGCTGGTCATTGTGGCACCCCTGTAATCCCAGCACTCTAGAAGCTGAGGCAGGAGGGTTGCTGCGAATTTGAGGCCAGCTTGGGCTATACAATGAGTTCAAGGCCAGCCTGAACTATGCAGCAAAACCATCTCAAAAAGAAAGACAAAAAATTTTATATATTTTTTTAAATTTTAAAAAAGAGAAAGGAACATATATATCACATTATAGCAGAAAGGACTCTGGTAAAAGATGTCTACCTCCATAAATTAATCTATACAAAAAATTCCTAACAGAGTCAGGTATGGTGACACATGCCTGTAATTTTAGCACACTGGGAAACTAAGACAGGAAAATGGTAATTTCAAGACCACTTTGAGCAACTTAACCCTGTATCAAAATAAAAATTTTAAAAAGGGCTGGTGATATTGCACAGATCAGTCCCCTGGTTCAAATCCTGTTCAACAAAGGAGGCAGGGAGGGAGGAAGGGAAAATAGGAAAGGAGGGAAGCACAGAGAGGAAAAAAAGGGAAAAATATAATTGCTCATGGAATTTTACAAGTTGAGCCTAAAATTCATCCGAAATAGACAAAGCTCAATACAGTAATAGTTTAGAAATTTTGGACAAGAACAAGTAAGGTTTCTTCCTTTTAATGATCTTTCCAGTGTGGTTAGACAAAGTAGGGCACAGAATAAGGGAAGCAGAGGCTGAATGAGCTGTTTGTTTTGAGAGGACTGATTAAACCAGGTCCAGATGTTATAGTTCTAGGTCAAAGTGATTGGTTGCTGAAGGTACGGTGGGTGGCCAGGGAAAGCTGGCATGTCTCAAATCACAGTTTAGCACAGAGATGATAGGCTTACTGAATGAACATCTGTGTTCTTACGTGCAAGGCAAATTCTATAGAAGGTCTGCTCATACTGCTGTAACAATAGATGGATTGATTTTATGGGATAGAATAAAAATAATATAGAACACACAGTGTGTGCTCATGTGCTGGACAATCTTTTAAATTATTTTATGTATATTACATTTAATCTTCACAATGAATTGAAGTAGGTAATTTACCATACAGAAGAACAGAGACATTAACTCATTTGTCCAAAGTAATATGGCTACTAAAGCACAGAAGTGGAACTAGGATAGAAAAATAAATACACATATTTAAATGAGAATTTAGTTTATGACAAAGACAGAACTTTAAATCGTGAAGCTGATGATGAACCAGTCAATAAATAGAATTGGGGTAAATCGCTATCCATGTGCGAAAAAAGTTTGAGTCTTTTCTCCCATAATTTACAAAACTTAACCCTAAACACCTAAAACTTACCTCCCATACAAGTTTTAGGCAAAAGAAATCAGATGGAATTCTTAACCAAAACATAAAATACAAAGTCTATAAAAATTAATAATGATGACTATAATAAAGTAAAATTCTCTATTGAAACTAGAATCGTATCTCTCAATCTAAACTAAAATTAAATCAAGGGGCTGAGTATTAGCTCAGTGGCATAAGCCCTGCCTGGCAAGCACAAGATAGTAAGTTCAATCCCCGGTACCAAAACTAAATAAATAAATACATTAATTAATTAAATAAAATAAAAACAGATCAAAGATCTATATATAAAAACAGAAACTTCGAAACTGTGAGAGATAACACAGCCATAAGGACAGGCAAAAAAAACCCTGAATAGGACTCCAGCAGCACAGGAAATAATATTGAGAATCAACAAATGGGATTACATCAAATTAAAAACCTTGTGCACAGGGAAAAAATGCAATGAAAAGAAAAACTACAGAACAGGAAAAAATTTTTGCTAGCTACTGTTCTGATAGAGGATTGATATACAGAATATATAAACAATTTTTAAAAATTAACCCTCCCAAAAAATAAAAAATAGGCAAATATACTAAATATATTTCACAAGAAGTATAATGGTCAACAAGTACATGAAAAAATGTTCAACATATTAGCCATATTGGGGAAATGCAAGTCGAAACTATTTTGAGCCGCGTCTGGTGGTACACACCTGAAATTCAGTGCACTTGGGAAGCTGAGGTAAGAGGACTGCCACAAGTTTGAGGCCAGCATGGGCTCAAAAATCAAAACAAAATAAAAATTCAAAATAAAATAAACAAAAATATTTTGAGATTTCACCTCACTTAGTCAGAATGGCTTTCATCAGCAATTAATTCTGGCAGATATGGGAGGACACTTTATACTGTTGGTTGGAATGCAAACCAGTAAAATACAACCACTACATAAATCCCTATGGCAATCCCTCAGAAACTAAAAACAGACATCATTTGATCCAGCTATACCATTCCTGGGTATATTTCCAAAAGAACTAGAGACATCATACTATAATGATACATGCATACCCATGTCTATAGCAAGATAACTCACAAGAGCCAAGCAGTGGAAACTGCCTATAGATGCCCATCAACAGATAAATGGCAAAAGAAAATGTGACATAGGTATATAAATATTATTCAGTAATAAAGAAGAATGAAATCATGTAATTTGCAGGAAAATGGATAATAGTGGGGGGCCATCATTTTAAGAGTTACAAGCCAGATTCAGAAATTTAAATGTCATATTTCTCTTATATGGGAAATCTAAAAACTAATCAATTATTATAATTAAAAGATAACAGGAAAATAGAAGATAGATTATTGAAAATGAGGAAGAGAATCAGGATATAGAATTAAAAATACATTACATACATGTACCAAGTTCCTAAAATGAAACTCACTATTCAGATCTTCCACATGCTGAAAATATGATAAAATTTTTTTCTATAAATTAAAGGAGCTGAGAAGGAGTTAGGGGTATAGCTCAACAGCATGGCACCTGTCTGGCAAATGCAAGGTCCCGAGTTCGATTCCTGGTACCAAAAAGTAAAAACTGCTGAAAAAGTGCATTCTGGTGGGGAGGAACCAGCCTGTGCAAAGGTCTTGAGGTATGAATTGAAGGCAATCAGAGTAAGAAACTGGGAGAGATGAAAGAGAAAAGTAGGAAGAAAGACAGTAGCAGATCACACAGAATTCTAATGAACACAGTTCAAAGTTAGATTTTAACTATAAGTGTTATAGGAAACTCAGCACTCAATAAACTGAGGCAGGGGGACTGCCATGAGTTTGATGTTAGCCTGGAGTACAATGAGGTCAAGGCCAGCCTGAACTACATAGCAATACCCGGTCTCTAAATAAATAAATCAAAAGAAAGTAATGCTATTCTTCATGCTATAAAGAGGTCACTTGCCGGGGATTTAGCTCAGTGGCTTAAGTGCCTGCCTGGCAAGCGTGAGGTATGAGTTCAATCCCCGGTACCAAAAAAAAAAAAAAAAAAAAAAGAAAGAGGTCACTTAACTATAATG
>PVJX010020391.1:0-16358 GCA_004027295.1 Dolichotis patagonum | reverse complement strand
CAACAAAAAATATTTTTCGACATACCCATAATATACAAAAAATCCCCCAAAATCTAGACTACATAAAGAACTCCTACAAATCAGTCAGAAAAAAAGTCAGAAAAATGGGTAAAATATTAAATAGATAAATTCACAAAACAAAGAATAAAGAGCCAAGAAATATGTAAAACAAACTGGAACACCATCTTTTGTCATGGCATTAAAAAGGTTGGTAATATCCACTGCTGATAAGGCTATAGGGAAACAGGTATTTCCAGGTATTTCTTATACACTGTTTATATAATGACACTTTTGGAGGGGGATTTAAGACTACTAACATTTACTTGTATATAATCATCAACGCAGCACGTCTATATCTATCCTAGAAAAATAATAAATGGCACACAAGTGCAAAGATTATAAGGATCTTCATGTAGCATTGTAAGAGAAAAAACTAAATGTCAATCAGTAAATGGTTAAACATATGATCTGTATAAATGCTATGCAACAAGTAGATCTCCATATACCAATGTTGAAAGATGTCCAAGCAAGTCACAGAACCACAAACAGTAAACAAAACCACCTCCATATATATCTACATGCATGTAAACACAATAAAAGGAAAAGTATATATCAAACTGGGCTCAGAGGAAGATAAGTGTTAGTCATAATGACTTCTGGCTTACTTTGGTTTGTTTCGATTTTGGACAATGAACATTAAATATACTTGTATAGCTTTTGAAAATATTAAAATGAAAACCTACATTATAGTTATTAGTATCATAGAAAGAAGAGTTTTATGTATTAGAGCATTCAATAAATCCTGGTTTTAAAGAGGGATTTTTTTGAGGGACTGAACCCAAGGCCTTTGTACTTAACTATATTCTCAGCCCTTAGTTTTTATTTTGAGACAAGGTTTTGCTAAGTCACCCAAGCTAGAATCAACCTTGTGATCCTCCTTCTTCAGCCTCCCAGAATGCTGGGATTACAAGTACACCACCATACCTGACTATTTTATTTTAGGACTTGTTTCTTAAATGTAAAAAGCTCACCAAAAGACTAACCAACAGGTTAGTCTTTTAGTACTGGTGGGGGACTAGATCCAAAAACCCATCCCCAAATAAAATCTGCAGATGATCAAGTCCTTTAATACATAGTATTTGCATACATCCTACCATATCCTCCTACATATGTCAAATCAACTCTTAATTGTCTGCAATACCTAGTACAATATCAATGCTATGTAAAGAGTTATCTTGTTTTTCCCTAAACAATGTAACAAAAGTCTATATATGTTCAGTACAGATGTAACTGTTTTCCAAATATTTTGTTCAATGGTTGGCTGAACCTGTAACCATGGAATCCATATGGAAAGCTGATTATATATACCCTTGTAAAGGATAAGCTGACTGGTACAGAACATAAACAATGCAGATGGCATAAGTAAAGTAAGCAAAAGGGGGAAATAAGCGTAGTCAGAATAAAAGTTGAACAATATAAAAAACAGATGATAGCTAATTATAAGAGCTATCATTTTTTGAGTGTGTCCCATGAGCAAGACACTGGGTTAGATGCTCTGTGCAAAAATAATCTCCAATTCCTGCATTAACCTGTGCCCCACTTTATAGAGTAAAAAGCACGGCTCAGAGAAACTAAGGATTGGGCTTAAGGTCAGCCCTTTCCTCTCTATAGCCTGCCCACTTTTGGGTTCAAACTAAGACTGAGGCTGAGGGGAGCCCTTCTGGCCTAAACCCATGTGCTTAGCTGCCCTTACTATACTCTGCGTCCTTGAAGCATGCTCCCAAGCTGTCCTGTTCATCCAGACTGGCATTCTCCTCCTCCTCCTCGCTTTCGGTTCTCCAGTATGCTGGCCTCTTGATGGGCCGCTTCCCTGGGGTGCGCTGGGAAGCAGGACTGCTAGACACTGTGCCCAGCCCACTGCTGGAGCTCCCACTGCTTCGGTCCTGCCCCCCGGTCCACCAGGCCTGCAGGCTGGAGGTAGCCGGAGAAGACGATGAGGACTGCAGGTTGGCCATACACAGCATGCCCTGGATGGCCTCCTGAGTGCTGGGGGAGGCTGGGGCCTCGCTGCAAGGGACAGAGGAGAAATGCTGAAAGAGTTTCTCTAGTTGTCAGAAGAACCAGTCATCAGAATAGTCAGAGAGAAGGGACAATAGTTCTGGGTATCAAGGTGGGAGGAAGGAAAAAAACCACCCAAGGTGAAAAACTAGAAATCAAGCTAAAAGATCAAGACAGTATCAAAGACTGTTTTCATGAAAATCCATTCCCTAAGAAGCCTCATGTCTGTTCATAGACAGCAGGCAAGACGGCAAAAAAGGGGCACACTCCTCTTTGACTGTTCACCCATGCTACAATATTTCCTTTTATTTTTCAAGTTGTTCTTATGTGTCTCATCCAGCCCCTCTTCCAACTTCCAAAGCACCTTAATATGATTCCTCATTGAGGTCTATACATCTATCCTTTCACTATCAGATCTTAAATTCCTCAGAAAAGGTTTCACATTTATTTTATTCCTTCAACCCAAATACCCTGGATAATTCTTTGTCCACTTAAATTGGCTCAACTAAACCTTTGGTCAAGAAGCGGGGGTTGTCTAGTAACCTCAAGAGGGGAGATAAAAGCCAATACTCACCTGAGAGCAGCATAGTCAGGTCCCCCCACCTGCCTGCTGGCCTTGAGTAAATCAAGAATTCCACCAGCTCCACTCCCATTCCCAAGCTTGCCTTCAACCCCCTCCACCATGTCTTCATCTGTTGTATAGTCTTCCTGTTGGGAAAAGAGCATATCACCTCAACTATCCCAGGCTGGTCTCATAAGGCCCCAATACGGGGATGATAGTTTGACTTCTCATATCTTGTGAGAGTATAGAACAAGCACTAAGCAAGGCATTCATTCTTCCATCTTAATTGCCATGGCCTTATTTTGTAGTACTGAGGATTGAACCCAGGGTCCTCATTGTAAACTATCTCCCCAGTCCCCACTCTATTTTTTTGAGACAGGGTCTCACTACGTTACTGCTAAGTTGCCCAGACTGAACTCAAACCTGCAATCCCCCTGCCTCAGCCTCCCAGGATACTAGATTTACAGGCATGTACCAACATGTCCAGCTTCCGTGGCATCTTTGTGAAATATTATAACTCCTATTTTACAGATAAAAAAACTAGGACTTAATGAAGAAAAAGTTTGTGCAAGGTCATATTAGATACTTCAAATCATATTGCGTCTTTTTACTATAACATACTACTTTTTATTTTATTCTGTATTAAGTATTTTTTAAGTATTTCAACTAAATTATAATCTTCCATTTATATGCTCAGTAGCACTTAGCCTACAATCTTCTACTTAATAAATATTTGCATTAAATGTATAGGATGTCTTTAAAGCTTCCTCAAACAGAATGACAATATGTCTCCTGTCCCTATGACCATAAAGAACAGAAGACCAGATAAAGGATAGACTCCTACCTCAATATCAAACTCAACTTCTCCAGGTTCACGAACCCGATTAGGATCAGAGCAAGGTTTTGCTCGGGGTAACTTCCGAGAAAATTCTAAAAAACAATGGGATATACTTATTATGAAGCAAAATTAACATACAGACGGAAAGAAAATAAGATTATAATTTTCTTGGAAGCAATGACCACAAGGAAAAATAAAGAACAGACAGACACACACTTGGTCTCATTATCAAGGCTGCCTTCTCTTTTCCCAATCTCTCATCAATCTGCAGCTCATCATCTGAATCCAGGTCAAATTCATCTTCTATCACTTGTTCTGCCACCAGCCTTGTCTTCTTTGCAATTTTGGCTCTCCGAGATTTAGATAAGCTTTTTATTCTCTTTGTACTGGAGATAAAGGGAAAAAGACATTTTAAAAAGTCATGTAAAATATTAGAATGGCAAGGCTGAAGATGTAGCTCAATTGTAGAACATGTGCTTGGTATATATATATAAGGGCCTGGGTTTACCCTTTAGCAACACAAAAAACAACAAATTAAAAATGGCAATTCTTCCCAAATTGATCCATAGATTCAAGGCAATTCTTATCAAAATCCATGCTTTTTTGTAGAAATTTTAAAAACTAATAATAAAAGATAAAAGAACACACAAAAGACCTAAAACAGCTAACACTATCTTGAACAAGGTCAGAGGACTTATAACATTCAATTACAAATTACATTCAATTACATTCAATTCAATTACAAATTACATTCAATTACAATTACAAAACCTACTACAAAGCTATAGTAACAAAGATAATGTAATATTGGAACAAGGGAAGAGAGATGTGTCAGACATAAGTGTAAGTTCACTATAAACTCTTAAATTTATGACCAATCAACTGGGCATGGTGGCATACATCTGTAATCCCAGCACTTGAGAGTCTAAAGCAGGAAGATCACTGTGAGTTCGAAGTCAACTGGGCTATGTAATGAGTTCAAAGCCACCCTGAGGTACACAGTGAAACCTAATCTCAATGCCAAAGAATTCAATGGGGGAAAGGATAAAACTTTCAACAAAGGGTAAGGATAGTTGGGTGTAATGATGCACACCTGTAATCCCAGCACTTAGGAGGCTGAGGCAAGAGGATCACCATGAGTTCGAGGCCAGCCTGGGCTACACAGGGAGTTCAATCAAGACCAGCCTGAACCACTCAGAAAAACCTGTCTGAAAACGACAACACCACCACCGCACAAAACAGACCCTTTGTAGAAAAAGGTGGTTTTTAGATATAAGACAGAATGTAGTATATCCATCTAGAGAGAAGATAAGAAATAGGAAGAGTATGGCAGATTGTGAAAGCAAGAGAATTATTCTTGCGGTCCAAGAACCCAATTAGTAAAGAATAAGATTAGAAAAAATACTGAGCACTGCTTTTGTTTAACACTCCTGGAGACAAAAAAAAACATTGAGGATGATAATCCTCAGTCCTACAATAAAGGCTATTTAAGATACAGTGAGATATAATTCCCCTCTGCCACATTTTTCTCACTGCTTTTGCTATCTGCTATAGCTGCCAGAAGCTGCTATCTGGTGAACTGAGAGAATCAAAGTACAGAAATATTTAGAGATGCTATGCTATTATGTGTAGGCTTTGCTCAAAGTTCAGTGTTTTATGGGGAGTGAGGTATAGAGGAAATAAAAATAACTGTTGAAGCTTAGCTGTGTGATACATGGAAGTTTGAAGATTTTCACAATTAGAGGTTAATAAAAAAATCTGAGAAAAAAATGTATCATTTATTGAACATTTGCTATATGTCCAACTCTATCTTGGTTATTTACATATTATTTAGTGCTCACAGCAATCCTCAGGGTAAGTGTTGTTAACGTCATTTTGCTCGGGTAAAAACAGATAACTTAGCTACCACTGAGTACTTGCTATGTTACAGGCTCTGCATTAGCTCTTTTAATTCTCCCAACAATTGTATAATAACATGAGGCATGAGGACCTGGGCTACAAAGTGATTTCAAGGCCAGCTTTAACTGCACAGAAAGACCCTGTCTCAAAAAGACAAAACAAACAAACAAACAAACAAACCCCAAAAACATGTGACATAGAAAACAGGCCAGTTTATTTATTTTTTGTCTTTTTCAGACAAGGCTTCACTATGTAGTTCAGGCTGGCCTTAAACTCACTTTGTAGTTGAGCCTTCCTTAAATTTACAGCATTCCTCCTGCCTCAGGTCACAAGTGCTGAGATTAAAGGTATGTGCCACACCGCCCGGCCTAAATAGGCCAGTTTAGTAATACCAATTCACTGACAGACATTTCAACAAAGTGACTATTTGCTGAATGGGCAAATGTACTGATTTACCAGAAACTGTTTTTTTTTTAACATACACACTCTTTTTACTAAGTTTATTGGTAAACTCTTTTTTTCTAGTGCTGGCATACTAGGGTCTTGGCATGCTAGGCATTTGCTCTATCTCTGAGCAAAACCCACTTGTTTCTTTTATTTCATATTGTTCACCAAGTATAACAGGATTGTCTAAGCCACCATTGAGTTTTTTTCATTTCCTTTATACACATATAATTTTTTCAATTCATACATAACATTTGTTCATATTTATGAGGTACCATGTTATGTTTCAATGCATAGCATATTGCACAGATTCACTCAGTAATTATTTCATTATAGTGAATACAAATTCCTGTCTTCTTCCATGAGATATATGATGCATTATTGTTAGTTATATTCACCCTGCTGTGCTATACAATAGCAGAAATTACTGCTTCCATGAAACAGTAACATTTTAGCCTTTGATTGGCCTCTTCTCCTCCTTCTTCCTATTCTCCTATCTTTGGTAAGCAGTGTTCTCTGCTCTCAGCTTCTTTGAAATCAGCTGTTTTAGATTCCATTTATGAATGACATGTTTTGAAGTATAATTCACATACAACAAAATTAACTTGTTTCAAGGGTACAGTTAAATGCACTTTAGTAAATTAAAGAAGTGTACAGTCACTATCACAATCTGATTTTAAAACATTTCTTTTACCTCAAGAAAGATCCCTTATGCCCATTTGCACTCATTTTCTTTTTGCATGTGGGTGTCTTTTTGAGATGGGTCTTTGCTGTGTAGTACAGACTGACCCTGAACTTGCTTTGTAGCCTAGGTTGGCTTTGGACTCTAAGCAATCCTCTTGTGTCAGTCTCCAGAGTGCTGGGATTACAGATGTGCACCACCACACCTGGCCCAAAGGGGCTGTTATTATGTGTTCCTACACTGTTTGTACTCTGCACCTGGCTCTCTGCTGCTATCTAATGTCCTGAATATCTAGATAATAGCCCTTATTTCCCTCTCCTGCCTGTGCTTTTCTACATACTTCATGATTTACTGATGAACTAATTAGCTTCTGGTCATACCCACATCCTCACCACATTTCATTTCCATCTTCATCATCTGACTTATTAAGTTCACTTATTAAATAAGCATCTATTATGTGCCAGGCCCTATGATAAGGACATTACATATATTATCTCACTTAATCTCCCAACAATTCTAACATAAAGGTAAGTTTCATCTTGACACTAAAGTATAGAAGGGTTCCTTAATTGGTCAAGGTCACACAATGAATGTTTCAGAGTTGGGATTCCAACCAGGTTTGGCTGATTACCAAGACCATGATATTGTTGTCAACAGATTTCGGTCTTTTAGAAAATGTTCACTGAAAATTATTTTAAAGCCAGTATCATGGCACACACCTGTAATACCAGCACTTGGGTGGCTGAGACAATAGGATTGTGAGTTCAAGGCTGGGGTAGGCTAGGGAGCAAGTCTGAAACCAGTCTGAACTATACAGTGAGACCTTATCTCAAAAAAAAAGGTTTGGGGGGAAGGGGAAAAGGAAGAAAGGGAAAAGGAAAAAAAAGAGACTAGAAGGGAAAAAATGCAAACAAAACTTTTGTAAATAAGGAGGGGAAGATAGCAGCAAAATTTGTAATAGTTAGATCTTGGAAAAAACCTAAATGCCCACTGACTGACTAAATGCCCATGGATAAAAAAAGATGTGATATATCTACACTATGGAGTACTACCTCAGCCATAAAAAAGGACAAACTTGAGACTTTTATAGGTAAATGGGTATAACATGAGACTAATAAGTGAAATAAATCAGACATACATGTGTAAACTCATATGGTCTACCTAGTGTAACAAGCTGAAACTACACACAAACACAAACACACACACAAACACACACACAAAAAAACATAGTTAAGATAATTATACTACTGATTTCTCAGTTCACTGAAAAGAAAGGTTTGTGTTGGTACTGTTTGGACAATTCAAAGCAAATGTCTTGTGCTCTGGGTGACTGATTTGGGGATGGCACTGCATGATGTACGTACCATTGTTGACCTCTGATTGTTGTGTTTTGAAATTTGTTTTATTTATTTTTCTCTTTGAAACAAAATGGACTTTTTTTAAAGAAGAGGGCAAGAAAAGCTGAAGGGAAGGGAACGGAAAGGAAGGGAAGGGGATGGAGAAAAAAAAAAGAACTAAGACACATTATATAAGAGTACAAATTCCCTACAATGAATGTGATCATTACATATATCAGAAGTGTACCAATAAAATTAATTTTAGAAAAAGGAACACTGGGTACAGTG
Organism: Dolichotis patagonum; assembly: GCA_004027295.1. Classification (NCBI taxonomy): domain Eukaryota; kingdom Metazoa; phylum Chordata; class Mammalia; order Rodentia; family Caviidae; genus Dolichotis; species Dolichotis patagonum. The sequence goes on along the minus strand of PVJX010020391.1, from coordinate 8,250 downwards.
GCACATCATCATTGTCTCAGCTACTCAGGAAGCTGAGCCAAAGGATCACTTAAACTCAAGTATTTGAGTAGTCAGGGGGACATAATAAAATCCTGCCAGAATGCTGTGACATGATTTTTTGGGGGGGTTACTCAGGACCTTGTACTTGCCAGACATGCACTTATGCTACTGAGCTACATTCCAGGTCCTTGCTGTGGCATATTTCAAAATGTCTTCCATTGGGCTGGTGATGTACCTCAGTGGTAGAGCTCTTGCCAGGAATGTGCAAGACCCTAGATTTAATCCCTAACACCTTAAAAACAGAAAACAAGAAAGAAAAATAATACATGTTTATTGTACATACAACAAATGCTACATAAGTGAAAAATTGCTTTCTCACCTCCCCATCCAAAATTCCAGAGATAACTACTGTTAAAAGTTTGGTGCAACAAGAATGAAATATACAAAAAATATGTATTTGCTTGAATACATTTATCTCTGGAAGGAAAACATGGGTGCTGATGGTCCATGGGGAGAACAAAGGAGGACAGACAGGAACAAGATTTTTCACTGTGAATTAACACTTTTTGAGTTTCAAATTTTGCAAACTGAAGGTTAATCTTTATAAAAACAAATTTTAAAACATATGGAAAAACTATACTGCTTTCCAACATGCACAAAAACATACATGTGTGTACAAATGCCTTTTTTAAGAAAATGAAACTATTGCTATACATTATTTTGTAACCTCATTTTTTCACTTAATGTATCTTGAAGCTAGAAACTGGCACATGCCTGTAATTCCAGCTATCCAGCAGGCTTGGGCATAGGAGTTCAATGCCAACCTAAGAAACGTAGCAAGACCCTGTACCAAACAAAACCAACAAAAAAAAGAATGTATCTTGGACACAGGCATCCAAGCCCAGCCTAAGCAACATAGGAAGACCTCCCATTTCAAACAAAACAAAAAGGGAATATATCTTGGACATCTATGTCAACAAATATTAAACTACCCCATTCTTTTTAACAGTTTACACAGCATTACATTTTACACAAATTCCATAATTTACTTATCCAATCTTTACTGATAAAGAACATTTCCAATTACTTACAAACATGAGGTTGTGAGCACTGAATCATTTTATTTACAAACTGGTGCAAAGATGTCTGTAAACTAAATTCCTTAAAATTAAGTTGCACAAAAAAACACACACAAAGAAAAATCAAGTCATAAGACAAAAAAGATATATTCAATGAATGTAATCATTATGTACTATAAACATTTGCTAATAAAATAAAAAAGACAAAATGTATATAAAAAACTAATGCTTTTAAACAGGCTACTATACTGATTTCTACCAGTGGTACTGCTCCAGTGACTTGCTAAAATTCTGGAACTTACAAAAGCTCAGGACTACCAAGTAGAATCTAAGCATTTCACTCTATAGTAATTTTCTCATCTAAACAATGATATCTGATAATATCTGGGGGTACTGCTCTATGTACAGCCCATTCCCTACTTAAATCCCAACTCCTAGATCCCAATTGCGTACCCTGACTTAGTAGCATAATGCCAATGACAGTCCCAGTATCTCTGTTTCTACTTTTAACCTCACCTGCCATTAGCCATCAGTAGGGCCAGTGAGCTCTCATTTCCATCAAGGTCCATGTCTGGTGAGTCATCATCTGAGTCATTCAAGCAGGTACCAGTCATGTTGAACTGCAGAAGGAGGAGGCTCAGTTGTCACCAGCCTAAGACTCCCAGGTGCAACAAGAAGGCCAGTTCCCTCTGGTTTCATGGTTGAGTACACTATCAAAACCTATTGAACCAAGATCTGCTTTACCTCCCTCACCTAATCCCCATGCCTAGAGATCACAGGAACAGGAGGTTGAGAATACAGTATATGGTCGTTTCAGGGGAAAACTATCAACCCTGTAAAACATGTTCCCTTAAAAAAAGACAAGGGTAACTTTAAGGAGGATACCATAATCTTGAGGCAAAATAAAGCCCTACTGAGGAGGAATTTTTCTCAAAGACCTGTTCAACACTCCAATTTGACACCTACACAGTGTTCTAGAATTTCATTGCAATCCAAACATTTCAAGATTCAGCTCTAGTGTCATATTTTTGGAAAAGTGTTCCTGACCATCTCCTCTATCACAGAAAATCAACCCCTCTGTGTCTCAGGGACCCAAACACACCCCAACTGTGGCATCCACAAAACTTCATTGTACTCATTTGTTTTTACACCTGTATTTTTTGCTAGCCTGTCAGTCTCTGGAGAGTTACATCCACAGCACCTATCACAGTGCCAAGCATAGAAAAGGTCTCAATAAATGCCTATTAAAAGAGTGGGACTGGTGGCCATACATCAGGGGCCCTAAGGGAGGTGAGAGTCAGACAGGATAGCCTGTCCTTTTGAAATCTTGCTCTTCCAAGGGACCCAAAAGTGTTGGGCTGAACCCATGGGCCAGCACCCACCTTTGCTTTCTGGGAACAGCCTGTCTTCAGTGCCTGATGATTGTATGGGTCCATCAGATTATAGCTCAACTGGCCAGCAGGCCCCAAGGCTGAACTCTCCTTGCCCTTTCGCTCTGCTTTCTTGAAGAGTTCCTTGGGCTTCAGGCCTTTCTTCTTTGAACCACTTTTGAAGGGCAGTGACAGTCTGGACATGGATACTGAAGTGGAATGGACTGGCCTGGTTAAGGGAATGGAGCCGGCTGGGAAGATCCTCTGCAGCCCAAAGATATTGCTCGCCTTCCCAACATTCTGTTGGAAGATGTCCTACAAGAGCGTTAGTACATGAGGGGGTTAGAGCTTACTCAAGGGTTCTGTCTACGCTAAGAGCAGAGGTCTATTCCCAGCATTGACGGTAATGCCATGGAAGTGGCTTGCTCCACATATGTACACCCTAGATTTTGCACAACGAGTGATCAAAAATTTACTGGGTGGCATTTCTTTACCCAGCCACTGACAAGTAAGGAGAAGACGAGCATAGGACAGCACTATTGTCAAAACTGGAGAAAAAGACTCCAAAAATAGTTGACATAAAACAAACAAAAAAGAAAACCAAGTACTAAACTGTGTGGTTCAAAGTCTAAGGACTAGAGGATTTGAAAGGAAAAAAGTTCTAGCCATAATTTTACTACTATCTAGCTCTAGATCAGGAAATGTTATCTGACCAGCTTGGAGCTCTGTTTACTCACTTGTAAAACTAAAGGAACAGACTGGAAAGGTGACTTTCAAAGATAGTCTGTGGTTCTTTTGAGCTTCCTGGGAAAAGTCCTAGGGACTGGAAGGAGGTGGAAAACAAAAGGAACAAGTACAGCCCTTGGCCTCCGACCTTCAACCTACTGAAAGCAGTTGTGCTTTGATTTATTGTATATACTGGGCTTCCATGTAAGACCTCATTTGAAAAGCAAGATTCCATTCTTTTAAAACATTTGAAAAACAATAGACCATATATAATCTATCTGTAAGTTCTTCTCAAACAAGCCCAAGTTTCTGTTTGTACAAGACTGGTTTAAGTAGGAAGAGCTGGAATAAAGGCAGGGCTTTAACTAAATCCTGAAGAATTTTAATAGTTGAAGTAGAAGAAAATGAGGTAGGAGGTAAGACACTGTAAGGTATAGGCAATGGAATATGCTGCAAATGATGGGACAAGAAGCCCAACTTCCAGTTGCTCACTTGACTACCCTTTAGTATGGATATGTCTTAGAAACTAAATGAAACTTCATAGTTCCTAAGCTAAAAACTTTAAACATCCTCAAGTCCAATTCTCCTCTGGTGCCTCTGCTACTTCACCAGCCCACGCTGAGTTCTTCTATTTTCTATAAAGTCTATTAATAATAACATGTCACATTTATTGAGTACTTACTCTGCCAGGCACTGTGCGAAGGGCTCTATATACATTAGCTCTTAATCCCACTAATGCTCTGAAAGTTAGTAAAATTGGATTCCATTTTACAGATGAGGAAACTGAGGCTCTGAAAAGCTTTCAAGTGACCAAGCAGAAACCAGAATCAGGTTTCTCTGAGTGTCTTACCACTATACCTTACTACCTTGTGGTATATGCCACCTGTTGAAACATGGCTTTGTAACCATCTTCGACCTGAGAGAACTGTCATTTTGTAGAATGCAGAGACTGAGTGAAAATAATAATAACAATAATGACTACAGCTATCACCACCACCCACCACCACAATCAACCATAAACACAACCTATGTGCCAAGAACTAATCTTAATGTTCAATCCATATTATTTAGTCCTCTTAATCACTGAGTAGTTACAATTATCCTCATTTCAGACATGAGGAAACTGATGCTCACAAAGCTTAATTTTGCTCAAGGTCCTCTACTAGACTTTGAGTTCTTTGTGGGCAGGCACTGTATTATTTATGTACCCTAAGAGCCTAGCCCAATGTATGGCAGAGTCTCAAAGCACACAATAACAATTTGAATGGATGACTTACTAAATGAACAAGGTCTTCCCAACCCTTTCCCTAGGTTCTATGCCAATTAAAGAGGTCTCACTTCTGTACTGAGCCCTTCCCAAATGCTTTCCCTCCCACCATGCTTCTTACTTCAACCAGGCGGATCTCCCTAGCCAGATCTTTAATGAGTTGTACAGTTCGTACTGTCTCCGGGATCTCATCCTCATGGTCGGGCAGAGCCTGTCAAACAAGAGGCATAAGAAATAAACTCATACATACATGAATATATAATTTTCAATGAACATCACAAAGCAGTATAATGAAAAAGGAGAGGTCTTTTCAACAACTGCTACTAGATCAACTGGATACCCATATGAAAAAAATAAACAAAAGAACTTTGATCCTTTTTGCACATTGCCCCCCACACACAGAATAGATCATAGAGCTAAATGTAAAAACCTGAAACTATAAAGAGAAAAAAAACCTTCCATGACTTTTGTTTAGGCAAAGATGTTTTAAGACACAAATAACGTGAAACAGAAAGAAATAGTTGATAAAATGAACTTAGTAAAAATTAAAAAACTGAAAAACTTCCGCTGCTTTAAGACATGCCACAGACTGAAAAGTTATCTGCCAAATATATCTGATAAAGGACATATACAAGGTGTGAGGAATTCATTTTTGGGCTTGGGCTACAACTCTCATGAAATCAATGACTTCAAGATCAATGGGGATAAACCAGTTCCCTCACCTAGGAAGACAGAAAGTGATGGTTGAGCAGCTACAGATCCACAGATAAATCACCAGCAACCCAGATTTGTGCCTCTTTTAACTTGCTTGCAATCTTTCTGTTATTTCTGAAGTTTTTCTTTGTGATTTCTTCTACCAACTTTCACTTCACTTATGTGTCCAGCGGACTAGAAAATCTTACAGCATTTTATTCTTCTTTCTCATGGTTTGATTCTTTTTACCTTTAGCTCTTGTAAACTATAAGGAATTAATTTTGGTGGCTGGGTAGGAAGTCAAGTTTCCCTCCCATACCAGGTGGTCTGGAAAAGTGAGGAAACAAATGCCTCTCATATAAGTCATCTGGACTTTACAAAAGACTTTTTCCATAAGAGTGGGCTCCTCAGAATTGTGTTGTACTTTTCGCTGTTCCCTTTAGCCATCTCTCTGGGGCCATTCCTTGGTCACTGGGTCTTATGACTTAGGGCATGAAAGCTTAGGATCCACCAAACCACTTCCACTTTAGTGTTCCTAGAACACAGTCGCTCTGAAGATCATTCATGAGAGAGGTGACAGACATATTAAAGGCAGGCACACTTGAAGAATGTAGAGAAACAGAATCCAAGGCTAAGGTTCAGGTGCAGTTGATTCAAGGGAGCAAGGAAAGACCCAAAAGATGACACCCAAAAATATATGAGAGAAAAGTTGGCAAAAGGAAATGGAGAGATTGTACGGGCTAAGCCTGCAATGAATGAAAGCTGCCCTTAGGTTACTGCATGCAAGGGAAGAAATCTACAGAGTATCTGAACCTTGAATATGTACTGATATTTCTTCTTCTTCTCTCTTTTTCTTTTTTTTGTATTTCTAAAACCTGCATGTTGCCACACGTGGCTAAGGTCTGTTTTTTAAACTTCAATACTTTGAAAAGGCAATTCATACACATGGTTCAAAGACCAAATAAGCCAGGCATGGTACTGCATGCCTGTAATCCTCGCACTCAGGAAGCTGAGGCAGGAGGAATGCTGTTAGTTCAAGTCCATTCTGGGCTATAAAGTGAGTTCAAGGCCAGCCTGAAATGCACAGTGAAACCTTGTCTCAAAAAGACAAAAATAAATAAGTGACAAAAAAATCAAACACTATAAAACTATATATATATATATATATATATATATATATATATATATATATATAAAAGAGTCACTCCTGCCTCTGACTTGAAATCAGTCACATCATCCTATCCCCACAGGTAAACACTTTTATAAGTTTTGGCTTGTCTCCAGATTGTGTGATAAGAACACACAAATATAATTCTTGTTTCCTCCCTTCTTACATATAATGTAGCATACTATATACATACATAGGCTCTGCATATATACTTGACAAATTCTAGAGATCTTTCCAAAACAGGAGACAGACAGATTTCTTATTTTCTTTTAACTGTTTAGTATTCAGTTGGGTAGATGGGTATCAGTGTATTTCTAAGCAGCCCAATTTGGCAGTATGCATCAAGAGCTTTGTGTTTTTTTCATAAACTTTAACCTAGTAATTTCTCTTACAGGAGCCTATCCTGAAGGAACAAGCAAGAGATGAATGAAAAAAAGACTAGTGCATACTAATATTTACTGTATGATTCTCTATAATTACATCCCTAAACATAAACACATAAAAAGGAAGCAACAATAAGCAAATGGATACATAAAGATGTACATCCAAGCAGAAGAATATTATGAAACTACTAAATGCTTATGGAGAATTCTGGTGACACAAGAAAATTAAGATAAGCCAATACATTCAGATACAAAAATGAACATATAATGCAACAGCGATTGTATTATTTAAATGCACATAAAAAATACCAGAAGAAAATATACTCAAACATTAATGGTAGTTTCTTCTCTGAGTTAAACTTAAAGATGCTATCTAAAATGTACCAATAAAATCTGACTGAAAAAAATAAAATTAAAGATATTTTTCCTTTTTTATTTTCTTCTATTTTTTGGGGGGGTGGGTTTTGAGACAATGTCTTGCTAAGTAGTTCAGGCTTGCCTTGAACTCACTTTATAGCCCCAGAGGCTGGGAGGTGTGTACAAACTTATGGCAATTCTCTTGCCTCAGCCTCCCAAGTGCTGTGATTATAGGTGAGATTCACCATACTCAGTCCTCTTCCATATTTCTTTTAATTCTAAAGAGTACATATGTATTACTTTACGTAATCAGAACGAAAGGTTTAGAGAGAACCAAAATGGTAGAGTGGTGAGCAATAGCAAAATTCAGCCTCTCCAAGATCTGGAATCCAAAAAAAAAAAAAAAAAAGAGATCTGGAATCCAAATACTGGAAAAAAAATCTGAAGAAGAAATAAGAGAAGTCATTGGAAATTATGAAGGAATTGACAAGAAAACTAAAAGCTACATAAAAATTTGAGAGATGGATCACAACACAAAGAAACAATCTGGACTCTCCACCCTTAACACAGGATGCAACAGTCAGACATAAGTCCCAGAGTAGCCACTCAGCATATTTTCTGGAGAGTGCTAGGTTGGAAATCATTCCAGGAAGGTGTTGACTGTATAAATCTGGATCTCAGAGAAGCTGGGGGATGTCTTTCACTACAGAGTTTCCAGTGTCACCCTCCCACAGTGACTTTACACACATTAAAATCCAGAAGCAAACCAATCAAAACAAAACACTGAAAGTGATGCAGGATTTCAAAACAAGATAATAGGAAATAAACAATGGCTACCACAACGCCTCTTATTATCTTCTAAATAGCTGCCCATACCATCAGGCCTAGTTTAAAAAAACATAATGAAACCAATCAAAATAGTGAAAGTGATACAGGACTCCAAGATAAGATAATAGGAAATCAACAATGCCTACCATAATATATCTTGTTATCTTCTAAATAACTGCCCATGCCATCAGATATAATAAAATCAAATCAAAACAAACAAAAAACAGAATAAAACCAATCAAAACAACAATGAAAATAATACAGGACTTAAAAACAAAATAATAGGGAATTACCAATGGCTACCACCTTGCCTTTTTAGATGTTTCATCCCCTTTCACTTTTACAATATCTATTATATATTTTGGATCCCACTAACTCC